>CM060969.1:110877637-111117637 GCA_030765045.1 Tenodera sinensis
GTGTGCCTAGACAATTTAATGTTTCGAAATTCTTCTGTGTGTTCTGGGCATATTACTTGCGCTGCTTTGGTCATGCAATTCTTAAGCAATTCCCCATCACAAAAAGGTTTTAACGCGCGAGCTATTTCCCATGTGACAACATAACTGGCTTTAAGTACTTTCGTGTGTTGGTTGGTCAGGCTTAATTCTTGTGAATTTTCAGTAACTTGCGTTTTTAGTTGTTGAAGATGGTTTGCATGCTCCATACCTTTAAAACAAAATTATGCGTTTCTTATATAGATTGTTTAAACTAGCATGTACAGAAAATAATCCTTTTCTATTTATGTCAATATTATGTTGTAAATTGAATTCCCGTGACCAATAATACAAATATTCCAACATACCTTTATATATTTTGTGTTCCGGATGTTGTTTTGAATAATACCTTTTTATGGTAGTAATTTGAAACCCATTCAGAACTTTATAACAGAGCAGACATTTTACATTATTTCCGAAAGGAACCACAAAATATGTATACTCCCATTCGTCGTGGAAATGCCGCTTAGAACACCCCGATGTGGACTGTTTTCGAGAAGCCATTTCACCGCTAGCCAAGCACCGAAGTAAATAAGAGCATTCCACCACAGGTAGGAGTAGGAGGTTTGGGGGTGGGGGAAACGGGGGTTGCGTTCCGATTGCCTATATCTGACGTCACTGCGGAAATGCCGCAGGTTTGCCCGCTCCTGACTAACAGCTTCACAACGTGAAGGATTGAGATGGGACACAAGGTAATTGTCCAGGTTGGTTTGTTTAAATTTTCAAAAAGAAAGTATTAAAGGTTCTCGCTCCTGTTAAATAACAATTACTGTTTTGCAGCTGATTATCTAGCCAAAAAAGGCAGTAGTAGACAAAAGCCTGTTACACAACTATCATTCCACACTATAAAATGTCCAGGTTGGGTCGTTTAAATTTTCAAAAAGAAAGCATTAAAGGCTCTCGCCCCTGTTAAATAACAATTACTGTTTTGCAGCTGATTATCTAGCCAAAAAAGGCAGTAGTAGACAAAAGCCTGTTACACAACTATCATTCCACACTATAAAAAGAATTATAAACCTACAATTCTAATAGATTATATATTGATAGAAGATGATATATCACATATTTGGTGAAACATAAGTTATAGAAGCAAGTCTCAGGGCAGACATAAGGTTATCATCAGACAATTTTGCTCTTAGGTGACACTTCGTCAAATTTATTAAAGAAAAAATTGTTCATAGATATATATAATGCCAAATATACATATAATTTCTGCAGCAAATTAGTGAAATTCTGGATATATTTGTGGATCAAGGGTTTGATAAAAACTGGCAATATTACTATCCCTATATATCTGAATCACAATATAAATCAGTAAGTTCTAGTTGACGCTGAACTTGAACATTCTCGGAATCAACAGATTAGGGCAAGGAAAAGAGATTCACTTTAGATTTGAGAGCTTCCAAATCTGAAAATCTTCCATAAAAGTCCTCTTAGAGTGCATCCAATATGTCACAATACTTATTAATTTCTGTGCTTATGTTAAGAGACTGCAAATGTGGAAGTGACTTCGCTTTTTCCATGATTGTACAGCCTGGATTAACACTGCCCGAAGCAGCAAGCAGATGCTGCTGTTATGGCCAGCATGGGCCTGCAAAGTTCCAAAGTGTGTACTTGTGCTCAAGCCTACTGTTTTACAGCAACAAAGGTATCACAATACAGTGAAATGTACAAGTGATGATACTGGATCATGGACAACAATGTTTAGTTGTCCTTTGGCAAATCATAGGCCTTCTTGAGTTTGACTGCATGTAGAACTAGGAATGCAGGGCTCAAGAGAAAGTGTGTGGATATTTTAACCTATTACAATTAAAATCAAAGTATAGTGTAACTGTTATCTTGTATTATGGTCAGTTTCATAAAGCAAGAATTTATACCTCAACTGAAACCTTGGATTCTTTGTGCCCATCAGCAGGTTCCCAGCCTATGAGGGTTAACAGCTGTTCCTCTATGTTGCTTATTCTTCTATTGCAAGGGCCACCAGCTCCAGTAGCCGCTTCAATTTCTTGCATTTTCTTCTTAGTGTCACACTTCCAATCTTGCCAAGACTATAAAATTAAGGAAAGAATGGAAGCAGGCTCTAACATGATTATTATGGTAACTAAAAGAAGTAAGTCCAATATTTTATTATTCTACTGCTTACTGCTTTGTAATATTTATGTCCTTAACTTCTGCATTTTATTTACTTAATTATACATCATTTAAGTGTACCAGTTGCTTTACTTTTTCAAGACATATATCTTACTTCTATCAGTTCACTCCTGTACTAGATAGGTACATTTATTGAGGACTGCTTGCAAAAGAAATGGTAATAAGGGTTAGCAAGAACATAACTAAAAAGAATCAGACTCCTTCTGAATGCGGATATTATTTTCTAAATTTCACATCCTTTAACCTGAAAGGTCATATCAGACAATGAATGAAATGGGTGAAATTATTCTCAAATGAGCTTGGGTTCCATGGAGTTTAAAGTTACTTGACATTTGCTTTCTCAGGATAAGGGAAAACCCTGAAAAAACCTTATCTGGATAATAGGTTAGGATAGGTAATCTGGATGACACACCGTAACCAATATTTGAATGTGAGGCAGACACATTACAAAGTTGGGCTACATGCAGATTTGTTACTTCTAAAAAGCTAACATTTCCCTTAATGCTTATTAAATACTTAACTGCTGGAAAGAAATAAGTAATAATTTCGAAGTATGCAGTATAAATACCTTTTTAATTGTTGCCTTTATATGCCACTTGCAATATCTAAGCTCATATTTGCAGCTTTGAGTGGAACAATTGCTCATTGGCAATGACATTTTCTTGTCTGCAGTTGTCTTAATTGTTATGTTCGGCAAAAAAACTTTGATTTGCTACATGCTATTCTTGATTTTTTTTTATAAATGCAAATTACTCTCACGATGGAGCAATGACATATTCGACAGGTTTGCCACTCTGAAATGTTGGAGGATTGACTTAGTTTACAAGCAATAGGTTAGTCATGCATGATTGTTTTATGGCAGCCATTATCTTCCAGCATGCTTATGTGAACCTATTCACCTGCTTTACAAGGCATGTGCCATCACTGTGAAAAGTAGAGAGAAATATAACCTTTTTATTTGAATATTCTGTGGAATAGGTACCTATGAAAATAAACATAAGCGTCAGCAGACTTTTTTCCAGAGTTGGGCCACATGTTGGAAGTTTGCCGTCAGAATAATATTAATTCAATATTTTATTGTCAATATTTGTAATATTTGTTGCATATAACCATATTAATTTGTGCTATATAAAAATTGTTCTTTATGTCAAAATTAAAATAATAGTTTAATAGTCAGTAATTGATTGCACATTAAGTTCACCAATTTCCAAGGGGGGGTGCCGCACCCCCCTTCGCGATGCCCATGAAAATAAATGCTACCTAACAGATTGAAAACTTGATGTGTCTGTATCACTTCTACATACAATATTTTAATAAAGGATATAAATACTCAATTTAAATGCTCACCTTCTGCCACTGTTTCCAGTTTTTTATTACTCCTCCAGCAACAGAATTTAGTTTGTCTGCCAACTCATACCACAGCTGTTCCTTTTGAAGTTGGCTATTTGCTCCATTAAAGTTGTTGGTACATAAGCATTTGTTTGCCTGCAAAAACTCTAACATTACCTTTCTCTGCTCTGCAGTGATCTTTTTTGGAGTCTTTGGTTCCATTTCTGTAAAAACATATTTTAATATATGATCAATGATGTCATACATTTTGAGAAATACCCAAAGAGGTATCAAAGGATAACTATTTTTATCTTTACAAATATAATGTGCCTAACAAACAAGGTGTTTCATTTGCTCCCCATCAACTACCTTCCATAAAGCAAGTCAAGAGCAACTGAGCGAGGTGGTTCCCCTGTAACATGTGATGCTACCATTTGGGAGGTGATGGGTTTGATACCTGTGGCTGGCCTACCTGACCCATAGGTTTTTGGGGGTTGTTCAGGTTTTCAGGTGAATGCTGGGTAGATTACTTTCATCCCCCAAATTTCCTTGCCCTCAATTCCACTTCACCAATCATTTCATTCGTCCTTTTGTCCGTTTGGTCTATTGCAGGCTAGAAAGATCAGCAGAAGTTCAGGTGCAGCTTGGTGAGTTACTCAGTGCCCTGAGTAACTCTGTCTCCTGTCATGAAAGTTGGGTTCCGGATCGTGTCTGGACTGAGGCCCTTGAGCCACGGAGGGGCTCTTGCAGGCAATGCTCAATGTGAACCGGTGGGGGACCGGTGTACTTGCTGATGTCAGGGAGTTTATACCTGAGAAAATGTAGGGACCCCAAACCCTCTGCTGTGCCTATGCTTCTGTTGTCTGGCCTCCCCCTGTCTCCTCTCACCTCCCCTCCCTCATGGGGGGCATCCCTTCGGGCACAGGTACAACTGATCTCTAAGGTCAAAATGATGAAATCCCCCCTCTGCATCTGTCCTACTTCTACTTCTACTCCAAGTCAAGAACAAATGAAACAGCATATATTGAAATTGGTGACTTCATATACTGGCAGAGGAAGTCATAAACTTTGATATAAATGTACAACAGAAGAAGTCAATCCTCTTGAAAGATACAAATATATAGTGCACTTCTAATTTCAATTTCTCAACAAACTGAACTGCATATGCATAGATATGGAAATGGTGACACTACTTTCAGAGAGAGAGAGTATCATTGAACAAAACCAATATTATTTTCTGCATGATCATTTTAGGCCATAATTAAAACACAGTCATTCATAGATTTATGTTCATACTATACAACTGTATAACACTTAGACAGCCACTGTTTTAACTTTCAGTCTAACATCTTAAGAAAATGCTTCTAATATTATATAGTAATTATCTATTTTAGTAATATATAATAATAGGACACATTTAAATGCCCTTGCACATGTGTCAGGAGCACTGCAAATCAATATCCCCAGTTATTTATATTTATATTTATAGTTTCTTATATTTTGAAAACAAAATAGATATACAAGGTCCAACGTTTTCATGGCTATATCATTTTCTAACACAATGCTTTATTGCTACCAAATATGGAAGAAATATATATAAATATAAACAAGTACACCGCGGCTTACCACAAGGCGCAGTGCTCAGCACTACACTTTTTAATATATTTACTAATGATCTGCCACAACAAATACAAGACTCAAGTGTGAAGTATGCATTATTTGCTGATGACTTAGTAATGTGGACTTCAAAACCAAAAAACAAAAGTACAGAACTAGAAAAAACCATGCAACAATCCTTAAACAACCTACAAAAGTGGACCAAAGAAAATTTAATGACTGTTAATACAACAAAATCAAACTACCAAATCTTTTCACTAAGAAAAAAGCCACAAAAAATAACACTAAATTTTGAGGGTCAACAATTACCAGAAACAAAGGAAGCAAAGTATTTAGGAGTTACATTTGATACCTAGAATTGGGATATATTCTTCACCACTCTGTCCTCTATGTGATCTGCAAGAGGAAATGGATCGAGACCACCTTCAAATATGCCCGGCCACATCTACTGCCCCATCCATCAGTGAAAAATATTGGAGAGCAAGAGGATTAATGACTTCATTGTCAGAAATCCAGCATTAGCTAACAACAACAACAACATTTGATACCAAACTTACATGGACCAAACAAATAGAAAATGTAATACAAAGAGCAGAGAGGCACCTTTCACTGTTAAAACGTCTAACAGGAATAAAGTGGGGATATTCCAGAGCAACTCATAACACAACATACAATGTATATATAAAGCCATTATTTACTTACTGCAGCGAAGTCCTTGTAACAGCAAATACAAAAAAAACTTCAAATCTTTCAAAACCAAAGTCTGAGACTAATTACAGGTGTTATCAAAAGCACATCAATAGTACCTATGGAAATACTAACCAACCAATACCTCATTGAATATGAAATAGAAAAAGTGACTCTTATTCAACAGGAAAAGTTGATCAGACTCCCAATCAATACATGGCACAAGAGAAATTTTACACATACACTAAAGACTCAGGAGAGCTTTTTTTCCAAAATTCAAGACATCAAAAAGAATGTATACCTTCCTAATTTAAAGGAAAACTTCATATCTAAAGTCAATCTGACACATACATTAGACATTACATATTATTTACACCTGACAGAAGAAGTTAAGAAAAGTGATACTCCAACCACGGGTGTCGTGAAACGGGGGCAAGGGAGTGCCGCAGTCCCCTCTTGGAATTTGGCGAACTTAATGTGCAGCCAGTTACTGACTATTAAACTATTATTTTAATTTTGATGTAAAGAACAATTTTTATTTAGCACAAATTATTATGGTTATCTGCAACAAATATTGTAAATTTTGACAGTAAAATAATGATTTAATATTATATGGTTGCAAATTTCCAATATGTGCCCCCCCCCCCCCCCCCCGTGGAAAAAAGTCTGCCGACACTCATGACTCCAACTAGTGTTCTAAAATTATTTGCATTAGAGACAATCCATACTAGATTTCTAGAACACGAATGGTTCCATATTTATACTGATGGATCATTGATATCAAACCGAGATGAAGCAGGGGCTGGAGTCACATGTCACCTCTTTTCCTATTACAAATCTTTAAGTGATGGAACTACAAACTTTGATGGAGAAAAGTGAAGCAATTAGAATGACTCTACAAAATCTCTTATAGAATTTCACATTTTAATCAAGCAGTTATTCTCTCAGATTCCAGGGCAGCAATTATAGCAATTACTTCCAAGTTGTCATCAAAAAACCAAACAGTTATAGAATGTTGGAAAATCCTTACCCATCTAACTGCACTTCAAAAACACCTGGTCTTCCAATGGATACCAGCTCACTGTGGACTGAGTGGTAATGAGAAAGCTGATTTTCTTGCAAAAAAGGGTACCGACAGTGTTTATTTTATTCATCCACTGATCATTTTACATGACATGGGATATATCATATATAGCACACTATAATTAATTAATAATTATTACATAATTATAGTGTACAGAAATCTATACAGAAATCTATAGTTAATCTACCATTTTATGCAGCTAAAAGATTAGTCAAGTCTGAATACAAAAAAATTATTTCAAAATATTACTATAAAAATCAAAAAATAAAAGATGGGAACTACCAAACATTCAAACAGTAATTCCTGAGTATCCTTGAAAAATGGCAGTTGCAACCTTCAGGTTGATTACAGGATATGATTGTCTGGCAAAACATTTAAACAGAATAGGGATATATTCTCCACTCTGTCCTCTATGTGATCTGCACGAGGAAATGGACCGAGACCACCTTCAAATATGCCTGGGCACTTCTAGCACCCCATCCATCAGTGAAAAATATTGGAGACCAAGAGGATTAATGACTTCATTGTCAGAAATCCAGCATTAGCAAACAATATATTTTGAAAGGAGTAAATTTCTTTGTCTCTGGTTTTTACTTTCTCTACTGGTAAGTAGGGGAAGTACTGTATTCCACCCAAAAATTCGATGTTGAGATTTCACCGGAAATGTATGTTTTAGACCCCCTGAATCCAAAAAAAAACATTTTTAGAAAAAGGCCTGTGTGTGTATGTGTGTGCGCACGCACGCGCCTACGTGTGTGTGTGTGTGTGTGTGTGTCTGTGTGTCTGTGGACAGCATAATTCAAAAATGAAAACTCAGTTAAAAACCAAAGTTGTTATTTAGATTTAATGTCCTTCAAGGTTGAAGGTTTTGAAGAAAATAGCTCCACCCTAAACTACCATTTACATGGAAAATTTTTCGAAAATTTTGATTTTCTTGAAAATGGCTCTAACGATTTTGATTAAAATGTCATATGTTTGAGATATTTTTATGACAAATGAAATGTATATGTTGAATTTTCTGGCTATAGCCCCTGTAGTCTTATTTACTCTGGACAATGTTTGCACAACTGGTAAGCCGTTAGAGATAGACCAAATCATACTACACAAAAAATGTAGATCTTGCTAAAATACACAATTTATGTCTCAATAAATTTTCTTGTAGGGTGAACCATTTCAGAGTTATTCCTTGTTATGTGTGTGAGTTTCGGAAAACTTAGAACTTTCGTGAAATGGATCATCGTTGTTCATTTTTTTATATGTTAAGTGTGCAATGACAACAGAATCTCAAAGCTTTAAAACATTTGACTATCGCACAAAGCCTACTGTATTCTAACTTCCCCTTGCACCTATAAGGAAATAAGCAACAAGATAATTTCTAGAAATGTTTATTTTAACTAACACGAAAAAGATATAGGAATAAGAGTTTGTAAAAATGGTTACTACAAAAGTAGAGAAAGTCATGTGAGTGCAACACATCAGATTTTTCTCAATGCTGTAGGATAGATACCTACTTTGTGCATTGATTAACCTAATAGTATAATAAATAAAGTGAAGTGAGCCTCTGTTGTTAATGGACAAGTTTTATTTTTGATAAAAGAGCTTTCCATGAGTTGAATTTTCTTTCTTGTTTGTTCATCCAGTGTATAGCTGCCTCAGTAGCATGATGGTTAGCATATCTGCCTCATGTTCAAGAGGTTGTGAATTCAAATCTCGCTTAGGGTAAGTTATCCAGGTAAGGTTTTTTTCCGAGGTTTTCACTTATCTTGAGAAGATGAATGTAGCTGCATGGACCTCGGGCTCATTTGAGCATCGTTTCACCTGTTTCATTCATTCAATGCCCGATATGACATTACGTTGGAGGACGTTAATTTTAAAAAAATCCAGTTTATAATGTTTTTCAATTCTTTATACACACATATTGTACATTTATTTGCATTCCATAGATCTTATGTTTTGTTCTTGACAATAATACTTAGAATATGTCAATGTTTACATAATTATCAATAGGTATTTACAATATTATCTTCTTTCTTGGAAGTTTGAAAACAGTGTTGTAATAATAAATTTAAACCAAAACGGTGAATCGATTAATAAAACTACACAACACTTACTTATAATTTACTGGATCATGTTTTGAAGGCTTCACTTTCCTCCATTATCAACCAGACATTGACTCACCTTTCTGGTTTAAATTTACAATATTATTTACATGTTAAAGTTAAGTATCTAATTATTGCTTCTCCATATAGGTATAACTTTGTATTTATATTTCATGTAATTATTTCAGTTTCAGTTTATTAGCCATAGGAATTCATACGGAATTATAGGCATCATCAAAATATTTAAAAACGAGTATCAGACAATATTTACAACCTATGATGTATTTACAATATGAAGATTACAATAACTTATTCAAATCATCATTTACATCTTTAACCATTAAGATAATTTGAACAATCATATATCATTTCTTCTTTATCTGATTACCCTCCCCTTATGTAGAACTTACACTCCCTAGGACCTATAAGCCCATGGCTTGGGTCAAATGCCTGTCGGGGAGCAGACGAACCTATGAACTGGACAGAGTGAAAACCTGGAAGTGGGTGGTCAGCCCAGCATCAGGTATGAGAGTGTGGAAGAAGATGACATGAAATGAAGGCAAAATGGATGATTTGAAAGGTGATGATGAAGCAATTGGTGGAATCAGTGGCAGGGGAAACTGGAGAACCCGGAGAAAACCTGCCCAGATGCCACTTTGTCCACCATGAATACCATGTGCAGTCCCTGGGATCAAACCCGGGCCACCTAGGTAGTAGGTGTATGGTCTAACTGCTCGGCCATGGCACTACCTACAATCAATCATACACCACAACTCAGATAAATGGAGTAGTTAAACAGGCATCAACAACCAATATTACATTTCAGGAATTTTAATGATATTTTTGCCAGTTGATATTCTTCATTGATGAATTTTACATTCTCAATCATATGAGTCAAGAATAACAATAAAATATAGTTAGTTTAGTTAAGTAAATGCAATTGATAAGCTTACACACTTCCTGAATTATATTCTAACTATTCATTCACGGAGTAAAATTTATTTTTTTAAGACTTTATTTACAGAGGGTGTCTTTTAACTGACTTGGCAAGTTGTATAATTTTAAACCCATATATTTGACAGAAGTCTCAAAACACCTTGGTTTTATGAATACAGGTATATCATTTGTGTCTATTATATGTGTTATGAATGTTCATTTCAGCATTTGTGATATAATTTGCAGTATTAATCTTCATATACATTAATAATTGTTTCTATATAAACTTGGTAGGGTCAAGATATTCAAATTGCTGAAGTGATTTCAGCAGCTTTCTGTTTTTGGTACATCAACGATAATTCTTAATGCACTCTTCTGCAGCTTAAATGTCATCTTATTGTTTGTAGATACTGAGCAAGATGGCTCTATGGTAATGTGTGAGGCTTGCATTCAGAAGGTCGTGGGTTCAGTTCCCGTGGCCAACCTTCCTGACCCATGGGTTTTTTTTGGGGGTTTCCCCGGGTCACCAGGTAAATGCTGGGAAGGATAATTACATCCTCTGAATTTTGCTGTCCTTCCATTTCATTTCATTAATCATTTTATTCATCCTTCATCCTGTTGGTTCTTTCAGGATTGCAAATATCAGCAGAGGCATTAGGTGCAGCTTGGGAGGGTGATATGTGCACAGGAACTATTTCCGCCCCTTGTGGTCCATGGGGTCTGGGTGGAAAGGGGGGTGGCATCTGGGAGTGTTGGACCCCACTCTGAGATTCCCCAGAGAGACCTGGAAGACCTAAACACTTCAAGAAGGTGTCAAACTTGAGAAACCTTAGAGACCTCTGTCTATTCTGCCTCAGTCTGGATCTGGCTGCCCAGTGTCTCCTTTCACCACATCCTTCCTCCTGGTGGTGCCCCCTTTAGGGCATATGTACAATAAACCTGGCTTCAGTGCTGAACTCCCTCCATGTCTCTCCTATTCTTACTGTTTGTACCAATTCCCCACAGTGTGGTCCGCATAATAGTAGTGAACGAAAGTAAGCAAAGTAACAGCTTTTGCACACCATAGATTTTACTTGGCAGATGTAGAACAAAAGAAGCTCATCTCAATTTGTTTGCTAAATTTTCTATATGTTTGTCCTAGCTTAAATAGTCGTCTATCTATTAACCTAAGTATTTAGTTTCATGTTCAAAATTTACCAATTTGAAACCAATCTGATGCAAGGATTTCCCACTGTTTTACAAGCTTTATGCTGGAAATTGAGTGCTATTGTTTTCTCTTTGTTTACAAGCAACCTATTGACTTTAAATCAGTTTAAAACCTTTACATTTTGTATTACATTTTGTTTAAGGCTGGCATCATTCTTTCCTGCAATGAAAATGCTTGTATCATCCACAAAAAGTGTTATTTTAGCACCCAAATTGTTCTTAAGACACAATGGCAGATCATTCATATCGTACAAAACAGGAATATTTAGACTATGTAAAGTTATTTTCTACTTCATTGTGTAAGAAAAAGGAAACTTACGACAGTTTATAAGATGGTTTATTGTCACTTACGCTTACAAACTTTTGAGCAAAAGCTCAGTCAGCTGGTGACTCATCAAATAGGAATATTAACAATATTTAGATAAACAAACAACTATCACTTACATAGTAACAATTGTAACTATCCAACATGGTCATTAATTTTAGAAGGGAGAAGCAGCCAAAATGCAACCACAAAAAAAAAAAGGGGGGGGGGGCTTTTTTCAAATATAATTATTCTGGCTCAAAATTATAGTCCCCAATTTTGTTTATAACTTCCACATAAACGTAATTTGCAAATTAATATTTATTAACTTTTCAAAGGAACATGTAGAAGGAAACAGGTCACTGAAATATAAAATAATTCATGTATGTTTCTTTAGTCAGCAGTAATATTCATAAAGCTCTCAGATATTCCCATAGAGTGCATTTTCAGTTTATTGTCCTTGAATCTAGAGCAGTATTTACAATTGATAAAAATTGGTCTTTCTGAAATGACCAATGCCAGGAATGTGACAATTTTCACTCTAATCAAGGATTAATTTGATAAATGAGTACTACAAATGTATTGCTGCACTGAAAGCATAAGCATTGTTTTGTGGTACACTTGCTCCTCAAGAAAATGACAACATGCACTGCACTTTCAGTCTTTGAATCTTGGGAGCTCTCTCATTGATACCCCATGGGCCTGTTCCTCATCTGAATCACTATTTGGACAGTCTAGGTGGTTGTCAGTTATGGTGGATGACTATGTGTGCAGGACATGATTTGGGCACTTAAATTTTCATTGCCACAGCTCAAAGTGCAGTGATATTTTTAGCTTCAAGTTTTGGAGCCTTCTTTCTATTTATTTCACAAGCATACTCAAGCTTTAGTTTACCTTACTTCATGCTATATTCAATTTCATTTTGTGCAAAATTGTTCCAAGTGAATAATGTTCTTGCCAAGGTATTTCAGATCCAGTAAAGTTTGTTCTTTGTGTTGACCATTATTGTCTTACTTTCATTCTTTGAGTTCTTCAATATCAAGAATAATGCTATAACTGTGCTTTTATCCCACACCTGATATCATTGTAATGGTTATTGCTTTTTTCTAGGTACAAAACTGTGTGGGTAACATATTGTGGTCCAACATTTGTATCTTGTTCTCCTTTGCTTATTTTCTTCTGTGATGAGCTTGTTGAACTCATTCAGGATCACAGCATTCCAGCATTACCTGCATTTGAGAACAGGTCATACAGGTTCTCCTGTACAGGGTGTTATATCTGCACAGCACCTAGCCGCTTAATGCGACTTTGTGCAGTATAGTAGAGATTGAAAGAATTTACAAACTTTTTGTGTCTGTTGGCAAGGATACTTCCAGCACCAATGGGAAATGGGAGACTGGAAGGGGACAGGAATAGGTAGTAGGCTGAAGTGTAAATTAAGAAAGATGGGAGTGGTTTCACCACTTACCAAGGAGGGCCCAGGATATCCTTTGGCAGATGGTAACTCTTCCTTCTGCAGGGGGCTCTGTGGTAGTATTGACCTATTGCCTGTACCAGCTGGTTGGTGTGGGTTGTCAAATTGGTATGCATAGTTCGGGATCTCTCCCTTACTAAGTCCACGATGTAGAGGAGACCGGAGTGCTTATTTAGGATGTAAGACGGGAATCTACGCTCAGTACCATAGATCATTCTTAGCATCCTGTTCTGCACAGCCTGCAGTCTGTGAATGGTGGTTGGTGCAGCTGATCCCCAGGCCTTGCAGCCATACAGGGTCATGGGTGGAATGATTGCCCGGTAGGGGCATAGTTTCAGGTATGTGGGCATGGTGGGATTGAGGACTCGGTGATGCTGTCTGAACGCAGCATGGCCGAGTCCGGCCTTTGCACGGATGTGTGGGGTGAATGTTAATCCATGATCAAGGAGTACGCCTAAATATTTGGTGGAGGTTACCCATGGGATATTTCTCCACCTGAGCCAAAGTGACCACTCCGGTCGCCATTGGTGAACCTTACCAAGGAGGAGAGCAGAGTTTTTCCTCGGACTAATAATCATTCTCCACTTCTCACTCCAGCGACCAACGGTATTGAGGTGGTGTTAAAGAGGAAGGAGGCAGTATCGCACATTCTTGTTCTGTGCCATGATGAGGACATTGTCCGCATACTGGCACGTCTCAGTTTGAGGTGCCGTGGGGAAGTCGGACATATATGCTGCAAAGAGTAGCGGGGAGAGTACACTGCCCTCTGGGACTCCTGCCGGTATGTTCCTGATTGTTGACAGCCTTCCTTCCACTGTCACTCTGAAAGTGCGGTCCCGAAGGAAGCTGCTAATCAGTGTGAGATAGGGGTTAAGTTTGTACAGAGTAGGCCCTCATGCCAGGTGTGGCGAAGGTCTTCTCCACATCCGGTAGCACTGCTATGGCCTTGAGAAGTTTTCCTGGAAGCCTGGGGAAGCCTTCTCGGCCACACGCAGTAGTTGCATAGACGTGGAGTGACCGCGATGAAAACAAAACTGGTGATCCGGTAGGAGGTGCCTTGCCTCGAAGAGAGGCGTTAGGCAGTTGAGGAGCAACCTCAGAGCATGACAACTGTGGAGTCCACCACGAGAGGGTCGTGATCGGAGTCCAGCTCATTCACTGCCGAGAGGTAAAATTGCAATGACATGTTTTTGGTGATCATGATGTCCAACACGTCGGGCCTGCCGCGGGCTGGATGAAATGTTGGACCTCTCGGCCCGTGCGCGACGAGGTTTGAGTCTCCGCTGATGAGGCGGTAGAGCCCGCGCCCCCTCTGGTTACTAGTGCGGCTATACCAGAGCCCATGCTTCGCGCTGAGATTCAGGATCACCCCTGCTGCAATAACCCGTCACTCTTGCTCTTCTTTCTTGGATGTTCTCTTTCTGAAATCTTAGTAGTGAGCGGCACTAACAAAGCGCTTTTCAATTATTCAAAGCCAAGAAAGTACAGCGCATCCAGCCAAATTGTCAATGCAATTGAAAAACTGTGTGACACAAAAGACATCATGTATATGGAGCAACCTATGAAAATAATTATGTGATTTGTACATCTTTTTCTGAGAAATCAAAGCTCTTTAATAGAGCAAAAATTTAAAATATTGTCACCGCGCCCGCCGCATCTAATTGCCGACAACAATAGGAGCGTACGAGACAATAGCTATTACATGGCGGTGCGGTTACACTTGACCGTTCCGCCACAGGCCGCCGACAACAATAGGAGCGTACGAGACAGTAGCTGTTACATGGCGGTGCGGTTTCTGGACCGTTCCGCCACAGGCACTCCCGAATATTCTACCTCCAGAACTTTTCCTCTGTCTAAGGACCTATATAAGTCGCTGCCAAGCACCGGGCAGGTGAAGGAAGACAGACGTATACGAAGCGTTGAGGAGTCGTGCCGACTGGCAGTTCGATCTGACAGTTCTTATTTGTGATTCGGCAGTTGTTCTGAGCTTGTACAAAAGTAATCTAAGTGTAACGTTAGCACTACGCTAACTGACTAAAAGACAATAAAGTGTGAATAGCAGTAACTGGTGTTTTCTCAATTTGCTACAGTATCTTCTAACAAATAAAGTTCTATGGGTATTTTTGCTTTTTCAATAAAATCTGCTTTACTGGCTAACACATAAAATTCTAATTAATACTTATTAAACAAACTACTGAAGACATATTGTGTTAAATCTTAAATATGCTTAATTTTTTTAAAGAGTTTTATGTCCTTTTAACCTCGGTCATATCGGGCTATGAATGAATGAAATTGGTGGAATGGCACACAAATGATCCTGGATTCTTTAGAACTTAAAGTTATCTGAACTTATCTTCTCAGAATAAGGAAAACTCGTATCTGGACAACTTTTCCTTAGCAAAATTCGAACTCGGGGCCTCTTGAGTGTGAGGCAAACGTGCTACCCCCACACCAAAGAGGTGGGCTTTGTAATTTATTGGAAGACTATAGAAATTCGAGATCAATTGCTTGAAATTTGTAGATTTTAGAAATTCACCTGTGCATTTCTTTAAGAGCACCTAGTTGTCAATTTCATTTGTGTATCATCAAGTTCCTGAAAGCGAAGCGTATTCTACTGATTTGTAGGTTGCGACTGATTATGTCCTATGACTGTTTTAGCTTGGCCAAAATCGGTAACATGTCTAAACACTTTCGGGCACGCGAGTTTTTATGTGCGACCTTACTTCGTTGCAATTTACGTAAGGGATTAATTAATAACTCCAAAACTACGTTCATCTTTTTAATTTTGCACTTATTTGTACTGGGAAAATTTAATTTTATCCCATTCTAGAACTAAGAAAAATACGATAAATTGCGATTAATGGGACTTTGGCTGTAATGCCTCTAAGCCAGGCATACCAAAAGTGTCTCTGGATGACGATTTTGTGTATTTCAAACTCAGATTTATTTAACTGTCGAATATCCTTTTAATAAAATATCATGCAATGTCCTTGCAAGAATATTTCAACATTAAGTACTCCTGACCAGAGGTGCTCAACACCCCTTTATATATAAAAACTCCTCCCAATGTTTACCCAGAGCTCAATTTAAACTAGGTGTCACTAAAAAGCTTCGCAAATGGGCTCTTTTAATAGGCACTGTTATAAACTCAATTCACTCTTAGGTTTGCCCGCGTCAAAACAAAGCCATGTGACCACTGTACCGTGGTACAACACGGTATCAATGCGTGTAGAGAAGTAGTCCCATATTAATCGGAATTTTAGAATGAATTTATCCTTAAATGATAAATATTCTATACAAATACTAAAGAGGTTAATTGACGCTGATGTAAACTGATAAACAGAGCTACAAGTCCCAACATGCAACGCGTGTAAGTTACCTGACATTCGAGTATTTATTGTTTACAGCCAGAAGTTTCTATTTAGGATCATGGCGGACTGCGGCGGTGAATTTGTTCTTGCGTCTTCACCGACTTAATGTGTAAACCATAAGGCGGGCAAACCATTGGTGGCAAACCAGTGGTGAAAAAAACAATAGTGTTGAACGCATATAAGTTATGTGAGAAATATCCAACTGTTCCCTTCAAAGAAGTAGTGAAATAAACTGAATTCACCGGTGTTTCGAATACCAGTATAAACAGTGCTCGTAAAGAAAAAGCTAAAACGGGAAAAGTGGTTACACCCGGGAAAAAAGAAAGCGTGTGAAGTACGCCATACAAGAATCTGACGGTTTTGTTTAAAACGCAATTCGTGTAACTGCACAATTTCTTGTTTAAAAATGAACCGCCAACAATTGACAAAGCGCTACAACAGGTTTATTTTGTTGTTACTATCAATCTTATCGTATTTAACCTCTAGTTACATGTTATTCACTCTTTAAATTGACGGAATAAGAGATTGGTTCTTTCTATTACTTCCGGCATGCACTCACCAGGTGGTTGTGCTGTGACAGTATTTCTGGCGCGAATGGCGAAAGGATACATTATAACGGTGCACTGGCCACCTGGGTTCAATTTCGCGCGAATCAACCTTAGAGTGAATACAGAGTAGTTATCGTATACCGTTACACAATAAAAGCTTAAGCAAATAATTGGAAAGTTAAAAACAAACAAAATAATCGATATATCTAAGACAAAAAATTGCAAATAAAATTTTTGGAGAGCATGTATTTTATTACTTTGTATTTCAGTGTATCCATTGAATCTGTTTAAATAGACCAATATGTTTCTTGCTTGGATACTGTCCACTTTGTATATCACTTTCGGGGCTAACTCCATTCTATCTAGAGATGACTGGACCCATTTCTGAGGTATAAGCAACCTGAGACAGGAGGCTATTACTTCCGATGATGGGTAATGAGGATTAGGATAGCAGTGAAATAACACGGCCTACCGCATATAGCTTTTACAGTAGGCCATATTGGGCCCATAGGATACTTTACATGAATTAGAGATAAAAGCTTCGATAAGGTCAAAAGTCGACTTAAAATTGACACCCTAGAGCCGCGAAACGAACCACGACCCTCAGCACGAGAACGAAACCACTGCGCTACCCCGGTGTAATAACGCTTTGCGTTCTGAACATCTACTTAACATTAATGTTCTTGTTCATTTTATTTATTTCCAAAACTATCGTTTGATAAGCCACGTTACGCAATAGATTTCAAATTACTATTTTTATACAGCACATTCAGAATTACAAATTAAGTTAGCAATTACAGTAATCAAAAGTTACAATAAATGTGCTTATGACTGTCGCAAAGCTTGATGGTGGGTGGCTCGATACTAAAATTCAATCACAGGCTTGCCATGCTTTGCTGTGTTGTATAAACAGCTGTAAAATCACGCCGTAAAGCCAATGATATAAATATCTGCACCCAAAAAATTTATCTGCACAGTAGGAAAAACAATAATCATAGTCAACTATCAACGGCCATTGAATTTTGCGTCTACCATATATTACGTTAATATACTTTTACATTTGTATTCTCCAAATTACGAATCTCGAAACGAACCACGACCCTCAGCACGAGAACGAAACCACTGCGCTACCCCGGTGTAATAACGCTTTGCGTTCTGAACATTGATACCGAAATTTAGATTTCCGATCGAATGGGCTTTTGAAAAAGACACGTTTTAATTTAATTGCCGGATGTGAGATTTGCGATAAGTGTTAAGTAATAACATAAATAGATAATAGAGCAGAAAGTGTTGTAAGGTGAGCAAGATATGAGTAAATAATAGTCGTTAAAGTTGTAGGATAAACACATTATTGGTTTGAAATTAGCGAGTCATGACGTCATACCACATAGTTTAAATACATGTTCGAAAGTCAGTTCTACAAACCTTAAAAGTCGCGCGATATATTTAATAAAATATAAAGTAAACATCGTTTAATCCTAAAAAGGTAATTATATATTCGAAATTCATAAAAGAACATGTTATAATAGAAAGGGACATTTCTAAATTGCGGGAAAAGGAAATAGCATTTTGGATACGAGGCTTTCTTGGATGACGTCATGACATTCAAAATTGAAGGGAACGGTTTTCTTAGCGTGGGTAAGAGAGAAAGCGTCTGGGCACTACTCAACCAGAGACCAGTACGGCAGGTCGTGCTGCGCGGATGTGAGTGCGATTCCTCTACAGATACAAATATTTTCGGCATAGCTCCCGAAAATATTTAATACGCAATAAATGATATGCAAAGTTGTTCTTGGGTTGTCCATTACACTTACGCAAACCCGAGATAAAAGTAAGAGATCTCTTGCAGAACTAGCCGGAGCAAAACACTTCAAAGGGTAACACCACGTCACCAACGACTTCAGCTTCAAATGGCGATCCAATAACTAGGACACAACGATTATTCAGCTTCAAATTGGCATCCCAACGTGTGGCGTCGAAAGAATGGACCAACCCCCCAAGACGACCGAGCCAGCATCGAGCCAGCAGACAAGAAGGCGCCCAGCGTGTGAACATCTGTGAAACGTGTAGTGAACAAGTTTAAGTGCAGTTAAAGTGAAATAGTGAAAATATTGAAAATTTTGGTGAGTAGAAAAACACATGTAAATAGCTTAGAAATGGAAGACAGTGATACCGATTTTCTAGGTTTTGATAGTCCGGAAATTGAGAAAAGTGTAAGTAGGATGGAAGAATTTAATCAGAATGTAATTGGTAGCAGAATATGCCAAGAAGTAGAAGATCAGAACGTTAGAGAAACACCTAGAGGTAGTTCAGAAATGTTTAGTAGTAATTCAGAAAGGCCAGCATTTATGTCAGAAATAGAGAATATGTTTCAAACGATAATGAAAAAGATGAGTACAGAGTTAAGTAAAAAGATAGATGAAAATAGTAAAGAATTAAGAACAGTGAAAAAGATGAGTACAGAGTTAAGTCAAAAGATGAGTACAGAGTTAAGTCAAAAGATAGATGAAACTAGTATAGAGTTAGGACAGAAATTAGAGAAGGGACAACAGGAATTGGGAATGCAATTGGAGAATCAGAAGAGAGCTTTAGAAACCTTTAGGGAAGAAGTTAGGGAGGAAATTAATAAAGTTAGTAGTGAAGTAAAAGAAAATAGAGAACAGGTAGAACAGGTTAAGGGAGAATTAGAGACAATAAGGCAAGAAGTAAAGAATTCTGAAAAGAAATTAGGTCAACAAGTGAGTGAAAAATTAGATAAAGAAAGGGAAAAAGTAACATATAGATTAGACAAACAAAGGGAAGAAATTAGAGAAGAGTTACAGGGGTGTAAAGTTAGAATAGAAAGATCTGATGTAGAAAGTGATAGGCAGGCTAGAAATTTGGAGGATGTTACAGACCAAATAAAAGGGGTAGTAACAGAAATTACTCAGGTAAAAGAGGCCTTAGAAAATTTGAAATTAAATGAAAATGCATGTAATCACAACAATCTTAGTAATGAAGTTGCAAGAAACGAGGCAATACCAGGTGTATCAGCTGACATTTCGATGCAAAATAGAGGTAACAGTAATTCCCATTCTGATCTCAGAAATAGTGCAGGGACAGGTGACAATTCAAATTTACATTGGCCTAACCATGTCTTAAATGAAATGACACCTCCAGTTTTTGAAAATGAAGATTCAGATGATCCTAAAGCCTTTTTAGAAGGGTTACAAGAGTACTTCACGGTGAAACGTATACCAGAGGAGTACAAGATGGTGATAGTAAGAAAATGTCTAAAGGGTAATGCTGCCAATTGGCTAGGCCTTTCTATGGGTAACAATAATGACTACAGGACCTTTAGGAACATCTTTTTAACCAGATATTGGGGAGCTAGTAGGCAGGCTAATATTAGAGTTGAATTAAGCAATGGAAAATTTAATCCTAGATTGGAGGAATCAATGGTCAACTATTTTATGAGAATAGCGAGAAAATCGAAGATGTTGGATCCTCCCTTACACGAAAAAGATCTAATAAATATAGTTACTCCACATTTTCCAGAAACACTTCAACATTACCTAATCATAGCCCGACCCGATAGCATTGCAGCTATGATCGAATTATTATCAGCCTTAGAAGTCAATAAGCCAAAACACGCATTTGGAAATAAATATGAAGAAAAAGAAACTGTAAATTCTTTCGGGCAAGGGGCACAGTATTATCAGAATAGAAGTGAGATTAGGGAAAGATATAAAGGACCAGTACCAAGGATGGAATCATTCCGGTGGGAAAATCAAGGTAGATATAACCAGGAAGGGCGTCATCAAAATAGAAATGGTAATCAAAGGGGAAGAAGTATAAGGGTGAATTATATGAATACGAATAGATTTGATCGAGGTAGACGGGGACGTTATTTTGGACATAGTAGAAATTCAAATGATGGGTATTGGACAAACGGAGATAATGAGTTTAGACCGAGGTCACCAAGACAGGAAGAAAGGTATTCTAATGGACGAAATTCCCCCGAAAATGCGGAAATGGTTGAGGCCATTAACACGGTCAAAAACATGGTAGGAAGTAACCCCGATTTAATGCAGGAAAACAGAAGTAACAATTTGGGAAATAGTACAGGAGCAATACCTAAAAATCAGGGAAACGCCAGACCCGGTCAAACGCGCCTTCAGTGAGAACTGGGTATCCTAGTAATGATTGTGATAAGTACTCGGAAATAAATAGTCCTGGAAGGCAAATGATGATACAAAAGAAAAGAGAATGGAAAAATAGAATTGACGAAAACGAAAAAGTAGGAGATCCACCTAAAATCAAAATTGGAGTAAATGGAAAACAATACAATGCAATTATAGATACAGGATCAAATAGCACAGTATGCTCACAAAATTTTTATGATAATTTACAAAGTAGTGGTTTTAAAGTAATGTCTTTACCAGTTAATGGGATATATTGCTCGCTAGCTGTGGGAAAACGAAAAGAGAGAGTAAAATTTCAAGCAATGATAAATATTGAAATAAATGGGAGAATACTAGGAATTTTATTTCTGATTGTAGGAAGACTTGTGACAGATATTATAATAGGTTGTGATTGTCTTTATGCCTGGGAAGCTGTGGTGAATTTTAAAAACATGATTCTAGAAATGAAAGTTGAAGATGAGACCATTATAGTGCCTTTTGTGGAAGATAGTAGTTCAGAAACTATTGTAAGAGAAAAAGAGGAAGAAGAAATCCAAGGGGATACATTCTTTGTAGAATATGTTAAAGTAGGAGCTATGGAATTAACTGAAGTAAATGTCAAAGAGTACAGAGTCGATAATAAAGAAAATGTAGAATGGGATAAAAATGATTTCATAGACAATTTGAGGGTTTCTGATGCAACTAGGTACTATGATAGGGAGAGTAGTGAAGACTTAGAAGAATTGTTGAGAAAAAAAGTAACTCAGGCTGATCAACTAAATGAACAACAGAGGGATAAATTGTTTGAAATATTAATCCGAAATAAAGAAGTATTCTCTGAGAAACCTGGTAAATGTAATATTTATACTCATTCGTTTGAGATGATACCCATCAAACCTTTTACACATAAAGCGAGAGCTATCCCTAGTACAATAAGAGAAGAGGTAGATGCAGTTATAAAGTCAATGTTAGAAGATGAGGTTATTGAGATTTCGAATTCAGAATTTGTGAATCCCCTATGTATTGTAAATAAGGCCAATGGAAAGATTAGGGTGACATTAGATGCGAGAAAACTAAATTATTGTTCAACATATTTTCCATCAGGGAATCCAACAGAACGTGTCCTCCGAGATGTAGGAATTTATTTACGTGTACTTACACATCATAATCACAAGGATTGGGTGAAATATTGTCCATTGATAGAAAAGATTATCAATCACACCATTAATGTAACTACTGGGTTTGCACCAATAAAATTAATGTTAGGAATTGAACCAGAACCAATATTGATCGGGGAACCAAAAACACTGAAAATTAATGACATTCAGTTAAGTGAAGAAGAAAGAGCGAAAATTGCTTTTGAACGAATCAAGAAAAAGGCAGAGAAGCGAAAATTAAAGAAAAAGAGTAGAAAACATAAATGGGAACCTAAGATAGGCGATTGGGTACTAGTTAAAGACCATAAGTTATCAAGTGCCTTGAGAGGTAGGAACAAAAGGATGGAATTGTTATATAAAGGTCCTGCAGAAATTACATCAAAATTTGGTTATCATACCTATGAATTAAAAGATGTTAAAAATGAAAAATGTCTAGGAAGATGGCATAAACAACTCCTTCGACCATACAAGAAACCGTGTGGTGCCTTGGAACCTTGATTTACTGTAAAAGAAAAATTGGAAGTGTCATTTGTATATTGGCGCCCAATCAGCTTTGAGATAAAATTTAAATGTTAGCTTACTTGAAAATCATATATTGGTCAGGTACTTACATATTCATGAAAAATGCAGAATGTGAATTGCTATCTACTACAAAGAGCTTAAAAATATATTGTATAGAGCTCACAATAACAGCTTCAGAAAGATTGTTAAATTGTTCATCTCCGCATAGAGAGAAAACAGAATATTTACTTTGTAAACATTTGTTAAAATATTTAGATGTATAGATAGTTATCACAGAAAGACAAAGAAAGAACTTGTCTAAAGAGTGTAATGGATTGATATAAATATATGTACATTTTAGTGCTTAAAGGATATAGTACAGATATGTGTTACCATAGCAAAAGTGAAAAATCACAGTGCAAGTGATAGTGAGAGCGAAGTGAGCAAACATGAACTAAAAGAAGGAAGTAAAAAGAAAGACTCTTGAAATTTAACCTTTATATAAAAGCTTCACAGAAGAAACCATAACATATTGTAATTAATATTTAAGGATTAATGTTTAGTCAAGTGTACAATTGTTTGTCATGTTAAAAAGATTAATGAGAAAATATGTTAATCACCAATTTCAAAACAGTGTAATTGAAAATTGTATATAATGGGAGTGTTGCCGATTATTCAAAATACAGGAGTAATTTTTAATTTTTTTCGGGCAAGACATTTACATTATTTTATTATGAAATAATAAAATAATATAAATGGGGGCATTTGATACCGAAATTTAGATTTCCGATCGAATGGGCTTTTGAAAAAGACACGTTTTAATTTAATTGCCGGATGTGAGATTTGCGATAAGTGTTAAGTAATAACATAAATAGATAATAGAGCAGAAAGTGTTGTAAGGTGAGCAAGATATGAGTAAATAATAGTCGTTAAAGTTGTAGGATAAACACATTATTGGTTTGAAATTAGCGAGTCATGACGTCATACCACATAGTTTAAATACATGTTCGAAAGTCAGTTCTACAAACCTTAAAAGTCGCGCGATATATTTAATAAAATATAAAGTAAACATCGTTTAATCCTAAAAAGGTAATTATATATTCGAAATTCATAAAAGAACATGTTATAATAGAAAGGGACATTTCTAAATTGCGGGAAAAGGAAATAGCATTTTGGATACGAGGCTTTCTTGGATGACGTCATGACATTCAAAATTGAAGGGAACGGTTTTCTTAGCGTGGGTAAGAGAGAAAGCGTCTGGGCACTACTCAACCAGAGACCAGTACGGCAGGTCGTGCTGCGCGGATGTGAGTGCGATTCCTCTACAGATACAAATATTTTCGGCATAGCTCCCGAAAATATTTAATACGCAATAAATGATATGCAAAGTTGTTCTTGGGTTGTCCATTACACTTACGCAAACCCGAGATAAAAGTAAGAGATCTCTTGCAGAACTAGCCGGAGCAAAACACTTCAAAGGGTAACACCACGTCACCAACGACTTCAGCTTCAAATGGCGATCCAATAACTAGGACACAACGATTATTCAGCTTCAACATCTACTTAACATTAATGTTCTTGTTCATTTTATTTATTTCCAAAACTATCGTTTGATAAGCCACGTTACGCAATAGATTTCAAATTACTATTTTTATACAGCACATTCAGAATTACAAATTAAGTTAGCAATTACAGTAATCAAAAGTTACAATAAATGTGCTTATGACTGTCGCAAAGCTTGATGGTGGGTGGCTCGATACTAAAATTCAATCACAGGCTTGCCATGCTTTGCTGTGTTGTATAAACAGCTGTAAAATCACGCCGTAAAGCCAATGATATAAATATCTGCACCCAAAAAATTTATCTGCACAGTAGGAAAAACAATAATCATAGTCAACTATCAACGGCCATTGAATTTTGCGTCTACCATATATTACGTTAATATACTTTTACTTTTGTATTCTCCAAATTACGAATCTCGAAACGAACCACGACCCTCAGCACGAGAACGAAACCACTGCGCTACCCCGGTGTAATAACGCTTTGCGTTCTGAACATCTACTTAACATTAATGTTCTTGTTCATTTTATTTATTTCCAAAACTATCGTTTGATAAGCCACGTTATGCAATAGATTTCAAATTACTATTTTTATACAGCACATTCAGAATAACAAATTTACAAATTAAGTTAGCAATTACAGTAATCAAAAGTTACAATAAATGTGCTTATGACTGTCGCAAAGCTTGATGGTGGGTGGCTCGATACTAAAATTCAATCACAGGCTTGCCATGTTTTGCTGTGTTGTATAAACAGCTGTAAAATCACGCCGTAAAGCCAATGATATAAATATCTGCACCCAAAAAATTTATCTGCACAGTAGGAAAAACAATAATCATAGTCAACTATTAACGGCCATTGAATTTTGCGTCTACCATATATTACGTTAATATACTTTTACTTTTGTATTCTCCAAATTACGAATCTCCCCCCCCCCCCTATATTTCTGAAGCCCGCGACTTGCGCCATTACCTCCGCCTCACCCCCCCCCCTCCCCCCGGGAGCTGCGCCAGAGAGCTTATATGCTGGACATGGACAAACTTGAAGGCTGACCTCTTCCTCAAAAAACGCTCACTTTAGCATAACTGCTAGATATATAAGTTCTTAAAATGATATATTCTATATAGTTCCATCAGTCTGTCTTCTACTCGATCAAACGAGGGAATTATTACCTGTTATTGAAGGAAAGAACTGCAAAGTACACAATCACAATTCGAATGTCACAGCGCAACCAACCAACTACACAAAGCAGAACATATTAATTTGTACAAAGACCAATCTATTTGCCTGGAATGACGTCACGCTCTTAAATCTGACTGGCTAAACATGGCTAAATTCAGTCTTCGGGGTTCCGTTTCCGTTTCCGATTTCGATTTGCGCCCTGGCCTCCTCAGTATACGGCCAGAGGTTAACAAATTCCGAATACGGAATTTTGATCACCAACATTTCGAGTCGAGAAACTTGAAAATCGAAATGTTCGAAATGGATCTAACGAGGTATAGGTTTGAAGAAACAGTGTGTTAGTTAAGTGTTTTGCGCAGTGTGCTTTTCTTTTCTTTTTAAATTTCAGCAAGATAATGGAAAATTCAGCAACATCGTAGTTCTGTCAAACAACGTAAAGCTCTAAAACATGATCACGGCGGATTACTATAGTAATTGGTCATTATAAGAGCATTTCAGAAATGTGTTCGCTGATGACCTTAAACCCAAATCTAAAGCAGAAATGTGTCCACTACTCCACCAAAGATTTAATAATGGAGAAAGAAAAGTAAGGCGCCTCTAAAGAACTTTCTTATGAAGTGCGTGCTTACCTAATGCCATTTCGCTACTTCGGAAAGAATTAAGAAAGGGATTTTGTTTGGAAATCGCATTATGGAAGTGACATTGTTAAAGTCTTGGGTCTCGTCCAAATCTCGTTTTAATGATTTAGCCCTAAGTTAAGAGGGTCAACCACATTGAATACCACGAAGGCGTAAGCTCGCTATGAAATTATAAATTTATCTTATGCGAGATCAGGACACTGCGGTGCTTAGGTTGGTATGCTGCATAATTTCCGCCGCCAGCTGCATAAACATGGAGACGATGGAAACGGAGGATGTAACTGGTAAGCAACGTGGTTTATCATCGTTAACAAATGAGGCTCTCGGGAGAAGATCAACAATGAAATTGTTGAATTTCAATGTG
This sequence comes from Tenodera sinensis, assembly GCA_030765045.1. Classification (NCBI taxonomy): domain Eukaryota; kingdom Metazoa; phylum Arthropoda; class Insecta; order Mantodea; family Mantidae; genus Tenodera; species Tenodera sinensis. The sequence goes on from CM060969.1 coordinate 110,904,083, forward strand.
AACCGCATCCAAATATTCGAATTATGAATTTCACAAAGCGGAGGGGAGGGTTTTAAAGTGTTGGCTCGGTGTTAAAGAAACCAGAACCCCATAAAATAAAAATTGAAATTTAACTTCTCCGTACATGCTTTCACCATATGAGCTCCGCTTAACGGTATACCTAGGGCTATGCCCACATTTTATTTAACTTTCTCAGTCCCAGAAATACTTATTCCTACTTTGTGATATTAATTAGTTTGCTATCAACATGATTTGTGTACCTAATCAATCTTAAAACTCATTATTTTCCACTTCTTTTCCCGTTCTTACATTGTATTTAATTTGGTGTTTGCATACCGCTTCAAAAAGCATTTAATTCAGAACACTGGTTGTTTGGTGCAATCAGACTTCTGCACCACATATTTGTCAGTTTTCAGTGTTACTCATATAACAACATTCGAACATGGTACCTCTTGTATGTGATTCATTTTAACAATACAGACCTGCATCCACATTTATGATACCTAAGTGTGTATATGTTTCTTTTATGTTTGCCACAAGACTGAAATCTGCACAAAACTGGGTGTTTCTTCTAAGCGTCTTAAATTTTATAGCCCTAGAAGGGATAATTCCTAGTAAGAGTCAGTGAATGCTAAAATTTTAGTGCTCATAACTTTGACTTGCATTGTTTTCATGAAGTGGCCTGTCAGGATTTAGCTGATACTTAAAGAATGCAAAAGTAATGTGATACTACATTTTGTTTACTGTGATGCTCTTCTGTTTAATTTAGATACTGCTCAGTAATGCCAACAAATTACTACATTTCTATGCAGAATTGAACTCAATTTGAATCCATTCCCATTTCTGCATTTCCATCTTGAATTCACCTGGAAATGAGATTGAACCACCATGTAACAAGATTTTATTCTGATCACACTAAAAGCGGATCAGATTCAGTGACTCAGTTTGATATAAATCTCTGCATTTTCATGCAGTATTTAACCTGGAATGAGAAATCAACTTGAATTTGCCTTGGAAATGTAGTATCTATGCTTGGTCCAATATCTGCATACTGCATACAATTTTGATTTAGTTCCTCAACATGAACAGCTATCATGGCTTCTGTCAAAATAACAAAACATTTTTGGCAATAGTGAACAATCCAGGTAACTTGTGACTGCCCGCCACCCCTCCGATGAAATTGCTTCCCCCACTGCTACTTTTGCATCATTAGACTCTTCCACCACAGCCTGAAGGCAAACCACCTCTTACACACGAGTGCTTCCACCTCATTTAAGTATCTGGTTTTTTACAGTTATCATCAGCAATTATTCATTTAGTGTTTACAGTTACATAACTTTTTAAATTAAAAAGTTGTTGAGCACTGAGATTCTTATTTTTCAGGGTTTTGTGCTTTGGATAGGCAAAGTCTTCTTTTGAGAGTTGGTATTTATTAAATCTCAAATATTTATAATTCATGAACTTCTTTTTAAATTCAATAATTTTTAAAATTGATTTTAGGGCATATTAGGGTGGTATCTTGACTAAGTAGTTAGACCATTCACCTATCACCAAGGGTTCAATCCCAGGGACCCACATTTTATATATGTTGTGAACAAAGTGGCATCTGGACAGGTTTTCTCCGGGTTCTCCAGTTTCTCCCGCCAATCATTCCACCAACTGTTCCATCATAACCTTTCCATTCATCAATTTCGCCTGCATTTCATATAATCCTCTTCCCCACTCTCATACCTGGTGCTGGGCTGACCACCCACTTCCGGATCTTTACTCTGGTCTGTAGGTTTCTCTGCTCCCAACAGGTATCTGACCCTAGGCACAGGTTTGTAAGTCCTTGGGAATGTCAGTCCTGCATACGGGGAGGGTAATAAGATAAAAAAGAAGATTTCAGCACATATTTCTGAAAAGATATTTTTCTATAATTATGTCCAAATAAGTATTTCTGTGCCAGTAGCTCTGAAAAACTGTACTGGCTACCTTAGAAAGCTTTTCTCAGTACATAACTACTGTAAGCACACAAATTAGTCAGTAAGCTTCTTTCCTATTTTGTTTTCTTCTGATTAGGTTAACAGTTGAACTGAGGTTTTTCACATTTATGTTAGTTATTAATGTAGACATTGTAAGCTCCTTATATTCTGTAGTTATGATTTTGAAGTTATAGAATTTCTTGGTGATACTTCCAGACATATGTTGCATAACAAAAATACATTCATTATGGTAGTCACAAAATACAATGGCAGCTGATAGCTGAATATTACTATTGTTTTTCCGTTGTGCAAATAATTTTGTGCTTGCACATGATATTTATATCACTTGCTTTACAGTGTATATAACTATACAGCACCGCAAGGTGTGGCAAGCCTGCGATTGAATTTTGTTTCAAGTCTCCTACCATTAAATCTTGTGACAACCATATTAAGTAATAAGTGTAATTAACACACTTAAATATAACATTCATATTGATACTTCAGAACAATTCCTTAGTGAACCGTCAAAATTATGTGTGAAAGCACATTTTTGAAGACTTTGCATGAAAATTTTCAAGAGATCTGCCTGCCCCAAACTACAGTTTAAATGAAATACTTATAAAAAATTGTGATTTTCTGAAAATTGGCTCTTTAATGATTTTGATTGAAGTACCACATGATTAATACATTTTCATAACAAATAATGTGTACAAGCAGAATTTTGAAAATACAAGCCTTGCAAATTTGAGACTCTGTTAAATCTGAGCCACTTGAAGGCACATTGTGTTGTGTTGTTTTTGTTGTTATAAGTCCAATTTTTGCTTCACTGCCAATCTCTGTATGTTCACAGAACAGTGGTTTCACTTTGTTCAGTTGGCTATTGGGCAAACTAATAATTTTCCCACTTAGCATGTCATTTCTTCCTCTGCATTAAAAATATTTGGTTCAGATCTGTACATTTTGTGGCTATCCTTATGCAGATCAATTTAAAAAGCTTATTATACTTACAATTCAATTTTTGAAAAAAGAAAGTGTGTTCGTTCAAATTCACTTTACATAACTAAAACATTAATAGTAGAGGATTTGACGCTATGGGCAGGCACTGTAGTTTATTTCTGGATAAACTGTTTGTGTACTCCTTTCCACATGGTGCAATGGTGAGAAAATATTAATTTTGAGAGTCATCGCTGTAGTCATCCACCATGGTGGGGTGACAAATTTATTGTGTTAAAGGTTTTTAAGAAATTATATGTAAAGTACTTAACTTTCATAAACAATGAATGTGTTTTAGTTATACTCTAGCAATATTTAACTTTGTTAGTGATGTAGAATTGTTTCAGTTCTTCTTTACCTGATTAACCTCCCCTTATGTAGGACTTACACCCCCTAGGACCTAGCCTATGCACAGGATCAGAGGCTGTTGCGGAGCAGAGGAACCTAAGAACTGGACAGAGTCAAGACCTGGAAGCAGATGGTCATCCCAGCTCCGGCAATGAAAGTGATGAAGAGAATGATATGAAATGCAGGCAAAATGGATGAATGGAAAGGTGATGATGGAGCAGTTAATATAATAAGTTGTAGGGGAAACTGGAGATCCCGGAGAAAACCCACTCCGATGCTGCTTCATCCACCACAAATACCACATCTGGGTCCCTGGGATCGAACCCGGACCACCAAGGTGGTAAATGAACGGTCTAACCGCTCGGTCATGGTGCCACCCTATTTGTCCAGTTCTTCTTTTATAATTTTTCTATGGTACTTCATATAGTCTTGAGTTTTCCCAAATCCAGGTATTCTTGCCTCCCATTACCTTGAATTAGCAAAACTCTACTTATTTTGAATTGTTTGGGAATAGCCTCTGAAAATCTCTTTATTTAGAATGACTTTTGCATAATTGGTAAACTGTAAGAGATACACAAAATCTTATTGCACAAAAAATATACATTTTGATAAAGCATACAATCTTATGTTATTCAGTTTTGGATAGAGTAACCATTTGCAAGATATTCATTATTACTGGTTTGCAATTTAATTTACATTTCTCAAATAGGTTGGCAGTATCATTCTGTTTATCTCATGGCCATGCAAAGAGATTGGAATTTCAAAGCCATCACATAGCAACTAGCTCTTCACCAATTTATCTATCACTTAAAGCCTACTCTATTTCCATGTATCCACAAGGAAATATGCAATAAGAAAATAAAATTTCTGCAAATTTTATTTTGATAAACTTAAGTAGGTAAAAGAACAGGTATTTGTGCAAATAGTTTTTACTGGAGTAGAGAAAGTTGTATGAGAGTAACACATCTGTTCTTTTATCTAGCTACTTCATGTTAACTGACATAAATGTTTGCAGAAATAATTTCATTACACATTTCATTGTAGATACAAGAGGAAAAAGCGAAGTGAGTTTTACTCAAATCTTTGCAGGTTGCTAAATGTATACTGGCTTTGAAATTCATACTCTTTACATGACACCACATGAGACAGAAGAATGGTGATATAGCACTTAGAAATGTATGAAAGTATTGAAAAATTCAAACCAGTAACAATGAATATCTCAATTGTTCACCGCTACAAAAAACTGACATAACTGTGTGTTTTAACAATTATATTTTTGTGTAGGAAGTCTGTTTTTATGGTTTACCATTACTACAAAATTCATTCAGAATGTAGGAGATTTTACTATTTGCAGAAAATGCAGATATGTATTTAATTATCTATACAAATACGTTAAAGATAAAGTATTTTAATAACATTATTAGAGCCATGTTTAAGAAAATAAAACAACAGGTAACATTATTTATTTATGCCTACAAACTTACTGTTGGTGTTTTTAAACACACAAGCCATGTGTGGGCAATGTTTGAGAGGTAGAACTGGAACTTAAAAATTCAATGTCACAGTAGCTCAATGGTTAGAGCACCAGCCTGGTAAGCGGAAGGTCTGTGGTTCAAGTCCCAACTGTGGCATTGAATTTTTAAGTTCCAGTTCTACCTCTCAAACAGGTAACATGTTTTTCATGTAGTTCAGGAAGGGGAAGATTTTCTTGAAAAATCTTTGTGTCACATCTTTGGAAGATGTTGAACTTTATTATCAAGTTTGGTAATAATTGCACCTTTCGTTTTTTATGCTGTTCAAAAATGCCTACTTTCTTTCTTGTTTTCTTTCTATCTTTTTAATTAAAAAATGTTTGAGAGTGAGGAGGGAGAGGGAAAGAAATTTTAAAAAAATCTCCTTGCTCCAGATTATCCTTCACATGGAAAAACATTAATATTTATATTTTCTGAAAAATGGCTTTAATGATCTTGATTGAAGTATTATCTTAGATTTGATATATGTTGTATTGACAGAAATAAAATGTATATCATATGAATACCTTTGAAAGTCCCTTTATTTAATTGAATTTTGTGTAATTTTGTATAATTAAGAAATCTTAAAAGATAGAAACTTATTGCAAGAAAAATGAGAGCTCATTAAACTACATGTTTTGTGTCAAATTTCTTAGCATTAGTTGTTTTTTAAATTCTTCCATGTTTCGTATTTAGACCTTCCCTATCATGCAATGAACATGCATGAATGTTTGCAGTTCTCTCTGTTCTTCTTTTCTTTCATTGCAAAATTGGCTACCACAAACAAACGTGATTGCAAGTATGTTTTTGCATTTTTTATGGAAATCCTTGTATAATTTGAACTTTCTTATTGTATGTTGCTGTGCACAATTTGAATGCTAAGTAAATTTTGTTGAATTTTTTTTTATATGGAGAAAGCACTTTAATCTTAATTCCTAGTTAATTGTGACTTGCTAATAGACCAATTGACTTTTACTACAGATGTTCCAGAATTACTTGAAGATGGAAACTCTTCAGAATCAGGGGATGACTCAGATTGGAAGGAAGAGGAGCTTGAAGATGCCTCATCATTAATAACCTGTCTGTTTTGTGGAAATGTGTACAGGACAGAAGAGACGGCTCTTTCACATTGCTTTAATGATCATAACTTTAACTTAGTGAAGTTAAAAGAAAAATTTAAAATGGATTGTTACAGTTTTATTAGACTCGTAAACTATATTCGAAAACACCAGCCATCTCCAGCATCTATTATGGAAGCTGTGGAACCACTTTGGGAAAAAGAGGAATATATGAAGCCTGTAATTCCAGACGATCCTTGGTTAATGATAGGTAAGTTTAACAAATGGCTATTCTGGTTGTTTGACCACATCTAAGCATCATTTTCAGTTACAGATACCAGAATATAAAGAAAAGCTGAAGGTACTCATTGAAACTGAATATGAAAAGTTAATATTATTCCTTACTTAGCAGAAAAGAATAGTTTCTACAAAGGTCATCAAGAAGTAGTGAGCTGCAGTGAAACCACTGTCCTCCGATTGTTATATGTATTTAGTTTAGATTGAGATAAACACAAGTTGGCCAAATTTCATCAACATTTTATGCACGTCATGAATTAAATCCCTGAATAAATAATAGCAATATTTTTTGGAGGGCTTGGGGATTTTTGTTGGTCAAACGTTTTGTTTTCCAGGAATGTTTATAAACTTCCTCAACACATTTTAAGTCATCCTTTTAGTCATAAATCTCATGAATTGAATTTATCAAAAAGTTTAATATGTTTTTTAAAACCTGTATATAAACATTTTAAAGAGCCAATTATACATGTTCTTCCTTTTAGATTTTATGTCAGAATAGTTATAAAAAAAATCTGTGTTGTACTCACATGACTTTCGCAGCTCTTGTACCAACCGTTCTTACAAACTCTTATTCCTATATCTTCTTCGTGTTAGTTGACATAAACATTTGTACAAATTATCTTATTGCTTATTTCCTTATAGGTGCAAGGGGAATATTAGAATACAGTAGGCTTTGTGCGATAGTCAAATCTTTTTGACCTTTGAGATTCCGTTCTCTTTGTACACTTAACATTTAAAAAATAAACAACGATGTTCCATTTCACGAAAAGTTTTAAGTTTTCCGAAACTCACACACATAAGGAATATCTCTGAAATGGTTCACCCTACAAGAAAATTTATTGGGACATAAATTGTGTATTTTAGCAAGATCTACATTTTTTGTACAGTATGATTTGGTCTATCTCTAACGGTTTACCAATTATGCAAAAGTCGTCCAGGGTAAATATGACTACAGGGGCTATAGCCAGAAAATTCAAGATATAAATTTCATTTGTCATAAAAAATCTCAAACATGTGAAATTTTAATAAAACTCTTTGTGTCGCATCCTTGAAAGACATTAACCTCTTGAGCGATGGCCATTTAAAACGTCCGCGAGTCGAGAACTGCTAGCATTTAAATTGTTAAATGCGCTAAAAGTGCTTCGTATATACACAGCTGTATTTTGTGTAAATATTAAGTTATTTTAATGAAACAAAAACTGGTATAAAACTCGTTATATGCAGTATAAATGTACGTCATCAGCAAAGTTGAGTTGTATTTACAAAACATTGAAATGGCACAATTTTGTTTCACTCTGGTGAAAAGTCAACTTTGCTCTGTTGAACGCATCTAATATAAGTTCTCGGAAAGAAACAGTAAAGAAACACCCATTGTATGTGTGGCTTATGCGTCAGCATACTGTGTAATAAAGCGCTACTGTATGCGTGGTCTCTTGAGTCATCAGAATAGATCAACATTGCAACTTTTGCTTACGCGAGTTTCGTAACTTAGTAGTCCGTGTCTTTCTTTGTTGAGATACATACGTATTATTTCTTGCTTGTAGCTGAAGGGAGAAGTGGTATAAAAAGGTACTTTTGCACTAACTGGATATAACCATATACAATTGTTTGGTAATTTGGAGAGCTCTAAACTCACACAGGACAATGACCGACCTTGACTTCTGACTATAAGTAGCTCACAGCCTAATTGAACAATACCACGTTGGGGGTTGAAAATCCAAAACCCCTGCACCCCTCAGACTTCAAGGAAAACATTATCCTAACAGGATACCACCAACAGCAAAGAAATCCTGCCCATCTCCAAAGTGTTTCGTGTGCCGCAAGAAGGGAATTCGCGAATGTGGAGATGTACGTACCCTTGTGTGTTTATCCCTGTTTTGAGGTAAATCACTGCAGAACGAACATATTAAGGTAAGCCAATAAAGTATATAGACCTTACTAAAATGTTTCATAAAGGGAAAATTATAATAAGTTGAGTTGGATAAGGGATAAATAAGGGTTAAATGCTTAAACGCATAGGACGTGTATACACGCCCATATCGCTCATCCGTCATTTTAAATGGACATGATTTCACGTCAATATCCCTCAAGAGGTTAAACTTAAATACCAACTTTGGTTTTTAACCGACTTTTTGTTTTTGAGTTATGCTGTCCACAGACTGACAAACACACACACACACACACACACACACACAGATGCACACACATGGACCTTTTTCTAAAAATACTTTTTTTGGATTCAGGGGTCTCAAAACATATATTTCCTGTGAAATCTCGACATCAAATTTTTGGGTGGAATACAATACTTCCCCTACTTACCAGTAGAGAAAGTGATAGTGACTAGCAGTAACATGTTTTAGATAATACTATTTTTAGTAAGTTAAGAAGGCTGTGTTAATATTACTGTTTGTTTCAGACTTTGATGACATTGAAGTACCATCTGCAGCTACTATTCAGCCATCTGTAGGTGGATTTCATGTTAATGCAGAAGGTGGTTGTGTAACTATGTCTGAGCAACATTTTGCTGAACTGCAAAGAATGATCCTGCATTTAAAAGAGCAGGTATATCAATATTGGTTAATAATAAGAAACACGAACAACAATGTTTAAAATGCATGTTTTACTTATGAGCATTCACAGTCAATTGAGGCTTAGTGGAGAATGGAAAATTTTCAGCTTTTCTGTTTCCGGGATTGGTGTATTGGATTCATATTTTACATGGTCTTATTCATGATAGACATTATTCAAGAAGATTAGTGCTATTAAATGCCAGTTCTCCCTAGTCACAAGCTTCAAACTAAAACAACAGCAGCAGAAAATGGGAGAGAAAAACAAACTTTAATATATACTTCTTTTTGGAGATTAACCTCTTCAGTGATATGGATGTGAAATCACGTCCATTTAAAATGACGGATGAGCGATATGGGCATGTATACACGTCCTGTGCATTTAACCCTTATTTATCCCTTATCTAACTCAACTTATTTTAATTTTCCCTTTATGACTCATTTAAGTAAAGTCTATATACTTTACTGGCTTACCTTTATATGTTCCTTGTGCAGTGATATGCCTCAAAACAGGGATAAATACACAAGGGCACATCTCCACATTCGCGAATTCCCTTCTTGTGGCACATGAAACACTTTCGAGATGGGCAGGACTTCTTTGCTGTTGGTGGTATCCTTTTAGGATAATGTTTTCCTTGAAGTCTGAGGGGTTCTGGATTTTCTACCCTCAACATTGTATTGTTCAATTAGGCTGCGAGCTATTGATAGTTGGAAGTCCAGGTAAGTCATTGTCCTGTGTGGGTTTAGAGCTCTCCAAATTACCAAACAGTTGTATATGCAGTTGTATATGATTATATCCAGTTGGTGCAAAAATACCTTTTTATACCACTTCTCACTTCAGCTACAAGCAAGAAAGTATACTTATGTATTTCAAGAAAGAATGAAAAGGCGTCTACTAAGTTACGAAACATGCGCAAACAAAAGTTGCAAACATGATGTATTCTGATGACTCAGAGACCACACATACACAAGTGCTTTATGTCACATTATGCCTTGTTTTTGCTGACGCATAAGCCACACATACAATAGGTCGATTACTGTTTCTTTCAGAGAACTTATATTAGATGCGTTCGACAGAGCAAAGTTAACTTTTCACCACAATGAAACAAAATAGTGCCATTTCAACATTTTGTAAATGCAACTCAACTTTGCTGATGACGTACATGTATACTGCATATAACGAGTTTTATACCAGTTTTTGTTTCATTAAAATAACTTAATATTTACACAAAATGCAGCTGTGTATATATGAAGCATTTTTAGCGCATTTAACAATTTAAATGCTAGCAGTTCTCGGCTTGCGAGTGTTTTAAATGGCCATCGCTCATGAGGTTAAAGACAATGGTGTAATTTAATGATTTGGAAAATTTTGAGCCAATTAGTGGCCATTATGTCCAAGGGAGCACCACTGGCAACATGACATGAGTGATAAGATGCTTGACAATAGAAATTCATCATGAATGCAACAAAATCTGTGCAGTGAAAGTTGAGTATGAGTTAACTTTTACCACACAACATGATAGCATCCAGAAAATAATGTGTTCTTGTTAAAAGGACATCAACCTCCAGGGGAACATATTATTTTTCCAAAGAAAAGCTAATGTACTTCAAGTTGTATGAACTGAGTTTAAGTGCATACAAAAATACTATGAAAAGAGTGTACTTTCGTCTGAACTTCATCTGTTACGATGATTCAGTGATATAGTAGAAGTTGAGGCACTACTCTAATCAAGGTGGAATGATTTAATCAATTAATTATCTAAATCATTTGGCTTTCTTGTTCTTGTTTTAGTACCTTAATCTATTGTTACTTAAGTTAGTATAGAACTAAACTTAAATCAGTTTTCTTTCTTATTGTAGTCTTATTACTTGTCCATTGTTCAAATTCACATTGCTGTATTTGTTCAATTTTTTTCCTACCACTTTAAATTAACATCTGTTGTAGCACTATATGGTAATTTTCAAAGAGAAAAGTCACTTTATTGAGTGTGTTGCACTTATAAAAGTTTAATTCAATTAAAAAGATTGTTAACTTAAATATGTGAACCAAGCCAAAATCTTGATCCAGTAGGGGAGAGTTTAAAAAAACTTCCCACTTCAAATGGAAAATGCATGAAAGCTAAATGCAAATCATGTGGTTTAGAAGTGCAGTTATCATTTACTGGAATGAAGTTTCAGTACCATTCACAAGCAAATTTGATTCTGCTGAGCATGGCCCAGTATCTTGCAAAAAAGTGTTTTAAACTGACTAAGGTTTGTGCTGTCCCCTAGGATTATCTCAGCCAATCTCAACTGTGAAAGCTTTTTCTAACCATAATCAGTTTCATGACCTCAGGTATCCTTTTTTGGCTTAAAATAATAATAATCATTGAATTCCTGAATGAATTGTTTGGAATTATCTTCCTCCTCATGAGCAAATTAGGAGTTTCACTCATCAATAAATGCCTCAGCCACACATTTCATGATGATTGACATAACTGACACTCCTGCACACGATGCGGTACTAAAAATTGTGGCTTTAGTAATAATACAGTAAAACTTCGTTTATATGTTTTCCAGGGGACCAAAGGAAAACAATGTATAAGCATGAAAAATGCATAAATGAAAGTCAGTAAATAAAAAATGGGAAATTTATATAGCATATGGGTTACATTTAAGAAGTGAACAACAAGAAATAATAATAGGATTGTTTAACTATAATCGGCAATATGAAACAATACAAACACAAGAGAAATGCACCAAATAAAAATAAATACAAAGAAAGTTGAGTCACTTTAGGAAGTAGTCTTATCTTGGCTTTTTTTTTCACTGGGCATAGCCACCATGGCAGGAGTGGTATCATTCTGTCATTATTTTCTCAGAAACGTTATGATGCGCCACAAAATGTTAATATTTTCTGCCCTGAATGTGGGTTTATTTATCTGTAGAAGCACCTATGCACTCACGCTTTCTTCAATTTCCACTGCCTTAGCTACAATTGTATTTAAGGTAGACGGAGCAGTCCCTAATTTCTTTGCAATTTCTGTGCATTTCTTATTGCCACTTTCCTTCACTACATTCAAAATGGGTAATTTTTCAGCAATCGTAATGCACTTCCTTTATTTTTCACCCACGTTCACTAACAACTTAAACACAGAGCACAAATGACTGAGGCAAGTATGGTTCTGTATTTCACAACTTTGTTGGAAAATAGCTTCAAGGTTACTCTCACTTCTGCACTTAAGGATGTTTTCCAAAAAACGTACTACCTGACAAATCCATGAGGTGCATTGGAAAGAATGTGAAACTGCTGAGTCGTTTATGTGAGCTTATTGTACCATACAGTGACACAAGTGTATGTACATGATGTATTTATCAGTTTACAAAGCAAACCCAACATGTAGTATTACATATTGTAATGGAACATGTAGAACAATAAAGAATCTTTAAAAAAAAAAAAAAAAAAAAAAAAAAGTGTATGTACACCCTGTTCAGAAGCAATCATGTCTTCAGGAAAGCAATGTCTCATACATTGGCAGGCGCGAGGGATCATCCTTTCTGTTGCATTACTGACTCAAGGTCAAGTCACTAGTATTTTGCTGTTTTAGTAAACAAATAACAGCGATAAGAGCATTCTGATAACCAAGGTCAATAAGTCTGGGTGCTTTGCCAGGTAGTGCAGTGTGAGTATAAGTTTCGGATTCAAATATTTCTTGGGATTTTAAAGAAGGAAACGTCATAAATGGATAAACAGTACATTTTGCTTTCAGTGATGTAAGCTATGATTGTATAAGTATAAAAATCTTATAAATGAAATAATTTACCATAATATGCTATAGGATTTTGTCAGGACAGCTGAAAAAAATGTATAAATGTAAAAAAGATACAAGTGTGAAACAAAAAGTTTTACCGTATCTATATAGTAAAGTGAATCAGGTTTACTGACACTTGTTATTTTATGTCAACCAAATTATTAATGGTTTTAAACACACAAGCTGTGTATGGGCAATGTTTGAGAGGTAGAATCAGGACTGAAAAATTTCAAATTGGTTGGGGAATTTGTCATACTGGCAAGTAGACATGGTAGCTCAGTGGTTAGAGCAGCTGCATGTGAAGCAGAAGATCCATGGTTCATATCTCGGCTTTGGCATTGAATTTTTCAGTCCTGATTCTACCTGTCACCACTAACTTATTACTTGAAATATGTCCCATTTTTAATAAGCGAATGACGTAGAGTCAGTAACATTACTATCGAGGTAAATGCAATGCTGTCTGTTCTGAGTAATAATTGCTTGAGTCATACCTAGTAATCAATGTATGAAACAAAAGATATCTGGTGCTTAGTGTGTTTCATTAAATGATTTTGTTAAACAGTTAGGTTTTCCACCAGGTCCGAAGATTTGGTTTATTTTGTGAAATAACATTGTTTGACTACCCTAGGTTGAGGAAAAACAGGAGTTATTGAATACATATGCTGCTGATGTAAAGAAAATGCAGAGGGTTACCCAAGAACTGATTGGAGGTGATGAACCCATGGTAAATTCAATAACTCATTGTGTGAAGGATATCAGAATAGAAGATGATGAAGGCTACTTTAGTTCTTACTCACATTTCAGTATTCACCATGAAATGTTGTCTGTAAGTAAAATCATTTTGTCTTTTTAATTAGAAATGTGTTTGTTAGTATGTTTCTTTTAGTCAACAGAACTCGTAATGTTGCTCTTGGTTTGTTTAGTTTTGCTTCAAACAGCTGAAGCTGGCAACATTTGTACAATGCAAAGTCATTAAAATAATTGTATCATCATCATTACTATTATGTTAATTTGATATACCACCATCAACAATAGATATTCAGCTTCAAAATGAATCATAGTTTATTGAAATCCAATATAAGGTTCCTGAGCTACATGGCATAGGGACCGTCTCATTCCAAAAGTAATGAAAACGAGCTAAAATTTTAAGTAAAAAACTATCAACTTTTTAAGAGAAAATGTGATGAAAATTGTTTTGTTTTTAGAGTAATTGACTCATGTAGAACTTATCAATACAGTTCTACAAATTATAACAAATATATTAACTATGAGAACTTTCAACAAATACTAAGATGGGTGAAGCTCATAGTCTGTTAAGATGTTTGCTATGATTTGTAGAATTGTGGAATAGCCCATATTTGAACAGTCCTTAAGGGCAAATATCATGAATCTATTCTATAATTCCTAGGATCGTGTTCGAACATTGGGCTACCAGAAAGCTTTATGTAGTAATTCTTCATTAATAGAAGGAAAATCAGTGTTGGATTTAGGCTGTGGAACTGGAATCCTATCTATGTTTGCAGTCTCCGCTGGTGCAAGTAAAGTGGTAGGAATAGATCAGTCAGATATCATCTACCATGCAATGGATATCATAAGGTATGTGTAACAGATTCAAATTTATCATCCATTTTTTATTTACATAAAACAGAATTTTAAGTTACATACCAATTTGATACAATCTAAGAAGTGCTTTTTTTTAATACTGTATTTCATTGCATAATGGGTGCACCTTAAAATTGTCACATTAATATTACAAGCCTTCCTATCGAGAAGTATGGAACAATAATGTGCCTCCACTGTAACCTTTTGTAACCTTAGTTCAGTTAGATTCATGGAAGAGGGTTGGTATGCAGCATATTCTGATGCTGCATGCTGAGGTACCACTCATATTCCTAAAGTCTCATTTGATGCAGTACATTGATGCCATCAGCTTATTGAGAAGGTGACCAGCTCATAAATGAATTTAATTGGTTCAAGCACCTAATGCGCGAGAATTAGCAGAGTGGTAAGCAAATGGAGCAGTGACAGATACAAGCTGTTTTTCATGTGGTTAGCATGTGCCAAGTCCATAACCATCTTATTCTTCAGTTTTGTACAGCTGTTTGTTTCTATAGTTATTCTAACGAGTGCTTTTTTTGTAAAACACCAGTATTGGAAATCCAGAAATTATGGGGCAGGTTTCAACTAAGAGTGCATTCACGGAACAGAATTGTAATTGAGCTGCAGAAAGGCAATTTTCAGTGAGTGAAAAACTTGTAAGAGATTGGCACAAAACAGTGCAACTGGAATCTACAAGCTCAAGGCGTTATTGTTATCATTCTAAAACCTGAAAGTTCGTAGAAAGTGATACCAAGCTGCTACCACATATTGAAGAGCTGCAGAATAATGGATGTTGTGTTTCATAGTCAGTAGTTCGATAATATCAGTTCCGGTTAAAAAGTAAACACATTTCAATGGTATTTTAAATGCTTTTGTAAATTAGTGATTTTTAGTTCAATAAATACAAAGTAGTTGTTGTTTTCTAGTGCCTTGCATCTGACAATGAAGCCATTAGCATTCGTGCTTTCCAATACTTTTGAACTGTAGTTTCTTCTGATCTTAATGCTTCACAGGTCTTCAAGTGGTGTTCGTTCATTTCTGCTGGATCGTTACACAGGACACATATTTGTGAAGCTGAGATACCTATTCTGTAGAGATGACTTGCTAAGCAGTCGTGATTTGTCAATAGTCGGAAGGCTGCAACCGCTGTTTTCCTTGGTCTCTGGGGGATTATATCTGGGTTGGAAAGTAGTGTAATCCATTTTTTATCTTTGGCATTTGTTTCTATTTCTTGTAGGTATGAATGAGAACATTTTTTAATGATCAAGCATTTTATTGAGGAATATGAGAAATTGAATTTAGACTTTTGTTTTATTGTTGTGCCTTTCTTTGCAAGTGAGTCTGCAGCTTCGTTCCCCATGACTCCACAGTGTGCTGGAATCCATTGGAGATGAACAGTCTTATTAACTTTTTGGAGTTGTGTTAACATTTTGTAGCATTCTCTAATTTTTGTTGACTTCTTTGTAGTATTTGAACATATTCCCTGAATTGCAGCTTTAGAATCTGAAAGAATTACTGCCTTGTTAAATTTATTTAAGGGAAGATTTAATAATTGTCGGAGAGCAATGTGTATAGCCTCTATTTCTCCATCATAATTTGTTGTGTCTCTGCCAACAGAATGATAAAAGGAAAAATGTGAACATGTAACTCCAGCTCCAGTAAGGTTTTCCTTGGAGGATCCATCAGTATATATGTGCAGCCATTCTTCTGTGGGATACCTAGTATTGATTGTTTGCAGAGCTAGAAGTTTTTGTATTTCTTTTGGTGTGTTTGATTTACTTATTTCCTCTATTAATTCCAAATTGAAGGTAGGTTGCAATAATTCCAATGGATTTTCTCTTATAAGTAGATTTTCTCTGGTGTTAGGAATGTTCAATTTGGATTTAATCTGTGTTACCTTTTCTAGGAAACTACTATGAGTTTTAAGGATTATAAATACGAAGTTATCATTGTTTATTTATTTGTTGTGTTGAAGTAGGTGTTTGCTTGCATTTCAGCAACAAGCAGTACTTTTGTTTCCCCTCCATCCCCTCTCACTTTATTTCAACAACATAATGGGGCCGCACTTGAGTACGCAGACTCGTTCTTGCTCCTGTAACTTATGCTAATTGCTGAAAATTAACCCAGCCAATTTTAAATATTTTATTCTTCTCATAATGGTTGCACTGTGTGTTTTTTGTTTAAAAAGGTATTAAAAGTGTGATGATTATGCAATGAAATATGGTAATCCCAGTGATCACTTGAAGCTGCTGTCTAAAAATGTTAGTTTGCTACTTTTGTTTCTTTAAGATAATTATACACAGCTGATTTATATTCTGTTCTTATTAAAGGGAGAACAGCATGACTGATAAGATCTCATTGGTGAAAAGTCGAATAGAGGACAGTAGTTTGCCTCAAGAACGCTATGACATCATAGTATCAGAGTGGATGGGCTATTTACTTCTTTTTGAAGGAATGTTAGATTCAGTGATTTACGCAAGAGACCATTATCTTGCAGATGGAGGATTGCTTCTTCCAAACCGTTGTTCTATCAGTTTGGTTGGTGCTTCAGATCCAGGTAATGCATGAATAATCATATTAATCTAAAAAGGTGTTATGGTTTAAATTCGGATTGTGAAAAGGGAAATTAATCTTCTCTTTCTGGTTTACAAATCCCGTAATGATTTACATTAAATAAAGTGATCATATTTGTTTGCCTAATTCAAAATATTTGTTTTTTAAAGACTTTGTTAATGATGACAGTAAAAATATCACTAAGAATGAATGAATGATTTATTGAGTACCAAATCTTACACATCTTTGGGCTACCCCTAAGCTGGGCCGTGGCCCCTTTGCTGATTAGGGTAGCCTCTTCTTTATAATTCCCTTTTACATACACATTACACATCTTAACCTTTTCATTAATCTCACTCTGCTCCCACGCTTTAATTTTTTTATTTCTGTTTTATTTCATCTCCCAACCCAATTCACTTTCCCTCTTTCTCAACTTTTCTTGTCAGCTTCACTCTTATTTCTTTTAGTAATCAGTTTATATTGTACACTTCGCTAATCTTCATTATCCCAATTACAGTACTTCACTATAACCTCACTTTCACCCTCTACACCTCATTCATGGATTACTCAACTGTTTCTTAACCTTGTTACTCTTGGCGAAATAACCTTTTCTTTCTTTCTCTCCTGCTTAGTTCTCCCTTTCCCCCTCACAATCCTTGATTCCTTAGCTATTTCATTTGACATTTTTTCTGCATTCACATTTTTTCCCGCTTCCTCCCGCCACTCCACTGTTGTCATCTCCCATGTTGACTCTTTCCCCTGTTTCTTTCAAGCTCCACATTTTTCCATATCCCCACCATATTTTTTGCTCACTTGAGTTTGACACACTTGATACTGGAACCACATGTGTTGTAAAATGCTGCATAGCCTTCTGTTTTGTGGTATTTCCTGCTGATGAATGCTGATTTCTCTGCCTTTCTTGGTGCAATGGCTGCTGGTCCTGCCACTACCTGTTGGTTGGTCCATTTTTCCTCTCTGCTACCTGGTCAACTGCGTACAGCTTGAAGTTCTTAATGTATACCCTCTTGCGTTCATTTCTTGCTTGTCTCCACTGATTAATTCTTTCATTTGCATCCTTTGTGCATACGTTAAGTCCTTATTGATGTAAATAGTTGATCCTCTCAATTTTTTTGCGTGTTTTAATACTTCTATAGCCGTTTGCGAACTTCACAAGAATAAGAGGTAGAACCGGAACTTAAAAATTCAATGCCACAACTGGGATTTGAACCACAGACCTTCCGCTTGCCGGGCGGACGCTCTACCACTGAGCTATTGTGACAAACTTTGCCCACACACGGCTTGTGTGTTTAAAAACACCAACAGTAAGTTTGTTGGCATAAATAAATAATAATTCACAAGAATGTTTCTTTTCCCTGGGATTTTGCTGATTCTGAATATGTCAGAAACCTCATGGTCTCGCAGATGTATTTCCAATCTGTTCACCACTAGATCTCTTAAATCCTGGTATATTCCCACTCCACATTTCTCTTCAACTCCTGAAATCACTACGTTGTACTTTCTGCTTTTGTCTTCCACTCTTTCCAGTGTTCTTTTTAAGTTTTGAATTTCCAGTTTTAGCGTATCCGTTTCTTTGTTTCCCCTATTGTATATCATCCACTCTTGTCTGAATCTCTCTACCAGTCCTTTATCTCTTACTGAAACTGTTTCGTTTATCTGCTCCTTAGTTGCCATGTCACTTAACTCCTTTCTCCCTTGGCCACGGGAGATTCCTTCACTAGACATGTGGTCACCTCCACTGCTATATCCATACTCTACAGTAAAAATGTCACTATAGGTGAATAAAGTATTATCTTGGGGGACACTTTTCCCAATGGACAGTATTCACAATGACAATTTTATCAATGGACAAATTATCCAAAATTAAATATTTCCAAAGAATACACTTTCCAAAGAATTTTATTATACGAAAGCACATATTTCCAGAGAATATATTAACCAAAATAATGTACAAAGTAATATTGTGGCAAAAGTACATATTTCCAAAGAATATTTTCCCATAATTATTCACGAGGCAATATTGAGAAATTAAAACACTTCTAAATAGAAAGGCTCAGCAAGACTACAAAACTAAATTACAGGACGACATAAAAGACAAACAGTGGGCTAAAATACAAACAGCATGGCCTACCAATAAACATTTTCCACGGAAAGAAGCAGTAGCATTATTAAAACTCAGGACAGGACATAACTATCTTGCAGTCCACCTGTGCAAAATAAACTTCTTCACATCTGAGGAGTTTACACTTTGTCAACAGCCGGGACCTGAATGAATGCTGATCACCTACTCAACTGCAGGAAACTTGATCCTAAACAAGAAGCAGCAAACTTAGCCAAATTGTACTGCACAGCAAGATTCCAAATGAATTAGAAGTTTTCAGAAGGAAGGGCCTTAGAAACAGACGATGTAGTGGCCAATAGTATAGTTCAGAGACATGCTGTGATGTCATTATTATCTTTATATTGTGCATATTTTAAAACAATATTAAAAGTGCGTTGCTTATATCGGCCCTGAATTACACTTAAAACCTTTTAACTGTGTGATCATTTCTAGCTGGTTAATCATAGATTCAGTATCTGACTGTATTTTCTGAAATTCATTTAGGAATTTGTTGTTAGCTAATGCTGGATTTCTGACAATGAAGTCATTAATCCTCTTGCTCTCCAATATTTTTCACTGATGATATTGAAGAGAGCAATAGCAGTAATAGTAACCGCTTTTTAGAGAGCACCATATTTTTATGTTTTGGCGGTCACATCGCTCTCTCACAACCCCCAGAATATCTGGAGGACCACACCTGTCGTTGGTTTACGGATCTCACCAACCTGACCGGGAGAATTATCAAAATAAATTCACCAACCATATCCTCTGATTACCAATCAGAGGACTATTACATGCCATGACAGGTCAGCATGTATATAATATTATATATTTTCAATATATAATATCACTTTATATACATATAGAGAAATTACAGCAAACAGATTGTTCTCTTTAAAAACTTTACGCCATGAAGTGCTATTACTTAGCTTATAAATAGTTTTATACAATTCTTTTGCAAGATTAATAACGTATTTAAATTCTGTTTTCTCGTACTTCCCCAAACCTCAATTCCATATTGAAAATAATGATATATCACCCCAAAGTATACAATTCTTAATGCTGAAGCATCCAGATATTTGGATAGTCTCTTTAATAGATAAATCCTGAGCTTACCGTACTACAGCTGAAGTCAGTGTGAAGGTCAAATGACATTTCTATCTAACACTAGTCCTAAAAATTTAATCTGTTACACATGTTCCAGTATTGTACTTTGTACATCTACAGAATTATTCAAAATCTAATTATGGTATTGAAAATGCATCAATTTAGTCTTGCCTATATTTATATTTAGGTTATCTTCTAAGTATTTTAGTATAACTTTTAATGAATCCATCATTGAATTTTCCAAGATATTTAATGATTTATTCCAATACAGAAATGTGGTATCATCAGCATAAGATATATTTTTGTAATTTTCTAAGTCAGGTATGTCATTTATATACAAAATAAATAAGAGAGGACCCAGTACTGATCCCTGTGGCACTTAGGACTGATGATGTCTTGGATCATTCTATCACTGTGTACTGTTGTTACTACTCCAACGTAATTTTTTTGTGCTACTTTGTAATATACTCTGTTGACTTCAGAATACATGTCATAAATTGCCTATAAAACCTTTTTTAATTTAAATATATTTTTAGATCCTTCATATTCAAATTATTCAAGTTTTGCTGTATTATATTTCATATTTTAATACAAATTTGAATTCATTATAAATCCTGATACACTGGTAGTTATGTGAATCTATTTCTAAGAATATGTAGACGCTTAGATGTTGGTGTGCGACAGCTATCCAAAAGCACTTATGCCACACTTCAAATGTTCATTCTTAATGATTTGTGTTGGATGGATTCATACTGATACCTAGTATGTGGAGTAAATCGAGCTTGAATAACTCTTCAATGACCTCTTGCCTGTCCTGATATTCTTCAGTTACATCAAACCAATTATCAAACTGTTGTGTCACATCCTCCATTGGCACAAAGCAAATGCACACAGTTTGTGTAACTATCTTAATACTACGATTTTATTAGTGTATCATTGCTGTAGTCATTCAGATTAAATGCGCTGAAACACATATTGCTTTAAATGGAAAAAGGAACCTAAAATTCTTTTACTAAAATTATTAAAATATAAAAGTTGAATGTATATTTGCTCGTTTTACTGAAAATAATTTGGTATGTCAATGTATTGTTCTATTTTACAAAAGCCATAGGGATATTCTATTTAATGTATTTTCTATTAATGATGATATGAGGGTAATCCCAAAAGTAAGGTCCCCAAAGCACTAGAGTCGTTTGCATGGATGTTAGCCATACTGCTTTTTTCCTTCCTCTCTCCACTCTCTACAGAAACCACTGAGACAGAATATTGACTAATAGAAAATTGTTCATGTAAATATTTTTGTAAGAGTGTGTAAATTTTTAATTCTTTTAATTTGAATGTATCAGGGACCTATTTTTTTCAATACTCAAAATAGACAATGTCTTCTCAATTGTTTGAGTTCGACCAATGAGAACTGTTGCGCGGATGAATACATAAGAATGGCGGTGTTGCGTCATAGGACGCTCAGAAACTACTTTCATTAGCGTCTGTGACTTCAAAGTGTAAGGACGTATAATTGTTAATGGCGTGTGAATATGTGAATTACATCCAAACTTCTAGCCAGCATGGACGCTATTCAATTTTAAGAGTTGTTAACTAATTGCTTTGTGAAAAGAAGTGTAGATGAACGAATAAATGTGTTTATAATAAAAGTACGTTGGTTTATGCATTCCATTCCACGACCACCTCCCCTGCAGAAAAGAATCGCGCCTGCTCTAACAAACTTTCCACCTTTTAGCAAAAACAGTGCTCCATTTGCTGCTATATCCACACTAATATGTGTTAACCATCACTTTTAATAAAACCCCGCCACAAATGGCTTGCCCAACGTGGAGCGCGAATTTGGAGTGGAATGCAAAGTTGAGGGTGCGAAGTGCTAACAACAAAAGGACGCTATCTCATCGTGCAGGAGAAAGACGCCATTAGACCATCGTCTGATATCAACAAAACATCGATACACGGAGAATCAACGTGGGAAAAACACCGGAGATCATCTAGCGAAGCCAACTACCCAGGAGACGTAAATAACCGGACGAAGAACCAGCAGAAAAGAAAGTAGGATCAAAACTTTTTATTTTTTTTACATACATTTTCTTTCCATTTTCCATGTTATTGAGAAACAGCAAAGTAGTGGGACTTTTAACCAAAAGTGAATCGGATAAAGAAAATAAAATGTCGCGAAAAGAGATAGAAACAGGAGTGGGGGAAGGGGCAGATAGGCCTAGTTATCAGATAGGATTAGAGAGTGAGGAACAGGCGGAAATAAGCAAAGACCAAAGGTTAATGATGATGATGTTTGAAAGACTAGAACAAAGTTTAGGTCAGAAACTGGAACAAAACAAGGTAGAATTAGGTCAGAAAATGAAACAAAATAACATAGAATTGAAACAGGATATAGAACAAAGTTTAGGTCAGAAAATGAAACAAAATAACATAGAATTGAAACAGGATATAGAACAAAGTTTAGGTCAGGAAATGAAACAAAATAACATAGAATTGAAACAGGATATAGAACAAAGTTTAGGTCAGAAAATGGAACAGAATAAGGAAGAGATAGGTCAGAAAATGGAGGAAGTGAGAAAAGACTTAGAACAGAAAATGGAATTAGGTAGACAGAACTTAGAACAGCAAATGGAATTAGGTAGACAGAACTTAGAACAGCAAATGGAATTAGGTAGACAGAACCTAGAACAGAAAATAGAATTAGGAAGACAGGAGTGTAAAGAAAATATGAAAGTAATGGAAACTAATTTAAAATTAGTACATAAAAACTTAAATGAAACAAAGGAAGCCTTAGAAGCTAGGATAGAAATGGTAGGAGATAGGATGGGAAAGATAGAATCAGAGATGAAAGAGAATAAAATAGTGTTGGAAGAAGAAATTGCTAGATGTAGGGATGAAATAACAGAATGTAATACAAGTGTAGACTGTAAAATAACAAATGTAAAAGCAGAAATAACTGAGGAATTAAGGAAAGAGATTGAGGTAGTAAAGAAAGATGTTATTAATGAAACTGTAGAACAAATTGTAACTCCTAAAATTAAGACAATGAATGATGTGATGCTTTCACAACAGGATGCTATAAATGATATGAAACAAAGCCACTTAGAAATAAAGAATGATTTAAAATCAATTTGTGAAGAAATGAAAAAAGGGAAAGAAAATTTGGCTAATGTAAATGATGTTGTGAAGGCATTACAAAGACAAGATGATTTAGATGTAAGTAATGTACAAGAGGAGAGTTATTTGAGTAATGTACAAAATGTTGACTCACCATACAGAGAAAGAGGTTCACAACCAAACAATGACACAACACACAACACATGTTACACCAACAGCATATTACATGAAATCACACCACCTACATTTGACGAGGAGAAGGGAGACGATCCAAAACTCTTTGTTAAAGAGATGGAAGAATACTTTAAAGTGAAAAGGATACCAAGCGAGCTTAGGATGATGATAGTAAAGAAAAGCTTAAAAAACAAGGCATTAGAATGGCTCAGGTTAACACTAGCTGGTCACGAGTCTTATAGCTCATTCAGAAATTTATTCCTATCAAGATATTGGGGCCCAGCTAAACAAAACCAAACTAGGGTAGAGCTAGCGACAGGTAGATACGATCCAGCCAAAGGATTGTCATTAGTCGACTATTTCATGAAAGTAGCCAACAAAGGAAAGCTATTAGACCCCAACTTGTCGGAGGCAGAACTAATTGCCAGCATAACGAGACATTTCCCAGACACAGTGAGAACAGGATTAATTGTTGCGAGGCCAGTAGATTTTGCAGATATGATAGAACTGCTGACAGCCTTCGAAACACAAAATGGTCGGCCTAATGAGCATAGACATAGGAACGGTCACCCAAACTCACCCATCCTAAACCGAAACACGGCTACGAACAACCAGAGCGAAGGAGAACATACAAATACTAGGAATACCCATGAAAGGGGGAGAGGGGCACACCATTTCCCACAACCACATAATCATGGCGAGAGGATGGAGAACACAAGACAGCGGTACCACGACACGATACCGAGGGGTGAATCGAGGTACAGAACGCATAGATATGATCGTGGAAGACCAGGAGACCGTACCCATCAAGTGAATCATATACGATTCTGTAGGGAATACATGAACAGCCATAGGCCGCCGTACAATAGGGGTTCACGTCAAAGGGGCAGAAACCAAGGGAACATCGACAACATAAGACAACAGGAACAGAATGAAAATGTGCCGGATAGGACCGATACTGCACAGAATACAGAAACTACGATCACCTCCAACGTCCAGGAAAACTAAGTACAAGTCAACTTTGTGTCCCGGAAGTTGACCTGTGTGGCAGTAGGGGCGATATTGACCAATGTAATGTAGGTACCTTGAGAAGACAGGCGAGTGAAAGAAAGGAGATAACCAATCCACCAATGATTAGGCTGAAGGTATGGGGTATCGAATTGCCAGCAATGATAGATACAGGAGCCAGCACATCAGTATGTGACGAACAGCTGTTCCAGGAACTGATAACTAAAAGAAATGCTGAATTCTTGCCTGTGTGCGGAGTATATTGCAGCACAGCAATTGGCAAGAAGAAGGAACATGTTAAATACCAGGTAAGGCTGGTAATTGAAATCGGAAGTTGGAAGTTCGATTTCATTGCCCTAGTAATACCAAGATTAACAGCTACCCTAATCATTGGCAGTGATTTGCTTAACCTTTGGAGGTCGGTAATTAACTATGACCTACATGAATTTATCATTAAGGAAGGAGCCTCAGAATGCACTGCGAAGTTCCTGGAGGAAGAAACATGCCAGGAGGAACCAGACCAGACAGGGATCCATCCGGACGAACAATTCTTTGTGGAGAACATCAATGTCCACGAGAATAGGTTGGTAGACCTAAGAGTAAATAAAAAGAAAACAGGTTGGACGAGCGATGAAGAAACTAACGTTTGCAGCCATTGGATCTGCACAGAAGACGAGTATGTTGCCTGGGACAACTACCAACCTGAACCACTACCAACAGATGGAGAAGAATCGATGTTACAGCTAATCGATGAGAAGGTCTGGGGGGCACATGGCATCTCTGAAGAGGAAAGAAACCAACTTAGGAAAATATTGGTTAAAAACAGAAAAGTTTTCGATAAAAAGCCAGGTACGTGTAACAAGTACGTACATACCTTTACAGTAACAGATATTACCCCCTATTCACACAAATCCAGGCCCATCCCCAACTCCATCAGGGAGGAAGCTGACAGAGTAATCCAGAAAATGTTAGCGGACGGAATAATTGAGCCGTCGGACTCATGTTATGTGAATCCAGTAGTATGGGTCCATAAGAAAGGGGGAAAATTGAGGATGACCATCGACGCAAGGAAGATAAATGCACATACCTTGCCGGATCACTACAGGCCTGAGGGGGTAGACCAACTAATATCGAAATTGAAAGGAGGTCAACATTTCACAAGCCTCGACTTAACAGCATCTTTCTGGCAAATTCCTCTTCATCCAGATGTCAGGAAATATACCTGTTTCTTACACAAGGGAAAGGTATACCAATTTTCAAAATGTGCCTTCGGACTATCGACCAGTAGCAGTGCACTACTGAGGGCTCTAGACAAAGTTTTTGGAGATAACATCGAGACTTTTGTGACGCAATATGTAGACGACTTTTTAATATACAGTGAGAATCCCGAGTCGCACTTACATCACATAGATTATGTATTATCCAGGTTCCAGGAAAGCAACATGACCCTAAATTTAGAAAAGTGTGAATTTTTCGTCAAAGAGGCTGAATTTCTGGGCCACATCATAACACCTGATGGTATACAACCTAATCCGGAGAGGGTCAAGGCCATAGAGCATATACCACCCCCACGTAACTTAAAACAGTTGAGGAGGTTTCTGGGCATTTTGCAGTACCAGTCGAAATTCGTGGTCAACTACGCTAAGGAATTGGTACCCCTTAGAGCACTGTTGAAAAAAGATACTAAGTGGGAATGGAATGCTGAACACCAGGTGGCCTTTGAGAATATCAAAGAACTTTTCAAGCACAGTATTCTCCTGGAACGACCGGATCCAAATTCACCTTTTCTAGTATACACTGATGCTAGTGCGCACTCATATGGTGCGATATTAGCACAAGAAGATGCAGATGGCAACAAACATGTGATTGCCACAGCTTCTAGATTCTTAAATAAGATAGAAGCCAACGCCTGCATAACCGAACTGGAAATAGGTGCAATCCATTTTGCATTGCAAAAGTTCAGACAATATATATATCTTTATAAAATAATTATATATACAGATCACGTAAGCCTGTCCTTCATTCAAAAATGCAAGCTGACCAACTCCAAAATCTCAAGGTACATACATGAGATCATGTCATACGACATAGAGGTCAAACATATCCCGGGGAAGGAGAACATCTTCAGTGACTTATTGTCAAGATTAAGGTCGGAGAGTCACATACCCGAGACGATATACAGTCCGCACCATGAGATCAAAATTATGCAGATAAGTAGCAAAGAAAGCAACGAGATCTTGCAAGACTTCAAGAACATAGCGAAGCTACAACAAGAAGACCCTGAATTGAAGAGGCTATTCGACAAGGCTCCAGACATAATACCAAGATTGGATGCCAAGATAGGCAAATTTAGGAACATCCTATTTAAACTGCATGGTCGCGACGTAAAGAAATGGAAAATGATGGTACCAAATTCCTTACAGGACAGGGTCATTTTGGCATTCCACCACTCGATGCTTCACTCCGGTACTGAGAGGACAATGCTTGCCATCGAGGAGGTATTATACATTAAACATCTTGGCAAGAAGGTCAGGAAGTTAATTTCCTCATGCGACCTATGCCAAAAGGCCAAGCCAATTAATGTAAAGTACGATGTCATCCCACAATCCATTGTGAGGAACGAGAAAAATGCATTGGTGTGTATTGACGAGCATGGAGAGCTGCCAAGGGGTAAAGGTGGAAACAGATACATATTTGTCATGTTTGATGTTTTTACAAAATTCACCAAGATATACCCCATTAAGAACATCAAAAGCAGAACATGCCTAGATAAAATCGTCAAGGACTACATCCCAAAATATGGGAGAATAAAATGTATCCTATCGGACAATGCGACCATGCATAAGAGCAAGTTGTTTCAGAACACCTTAGAAACATTAGGAATAAAATTGTACTATTCCTCAGCATATTACCCCCAGGGAAACCCGACTGAGAGAATCATGAGGGATATTAGTATTTATTTTCGTTTGCTCTGCCACAGAGACCACACTTCCTGGACGGAAAAATGCGGATATATAGAGGAGGTGATTAACCATTCGGTGAACCCCACGACCAAGTTCGCACCTATCGAGCTAATGACCAACACGAAACCAAGAAAATTAGCAATTGACATTGACACTACCATGGCTGCCCAAAGAGAATTATCAGAGAAAGAAAAATGTCAATTGGCATTCAGAAGATTACAACAGAAGGCTGAAAAAGGGAGGAACAAGGTGAAAAGATTCGTCAGGAAATGGTCCCCACAAATTGGAGAAAAGGTGCTCTTAAAAAGCCACAAAGCATCCAAGGCATCTGAGAAGAGATCTGGAAAGATGGAACTATTGTATACTGGACCACTGGTCATAACAAAACAGCTGGGTGACCACACGTATGAGCTACAGAATACAAATGGCAAGTTGGTAGGAAGATACCACAAAAATAAATTGAAGCCATACAAAGAAAGGACCAAATAATCTTTGTCAACAAATGTGTAAGGCAGGAGTAGTAGAGATGAAAGAAGATAACAATTTTAATGGGTTACTTATAGAAAATCATGTTCAAATTAGGGATTACAACAGGGAAGAAAATCAACATAGTCATTGGCTATATCGACCACAAAGAGCATTGTCAACAAAGACAGATGAGGACACTGATTGTCATTAAATAAATGAATCATAGCGACGGAAGATAATATGTTTTTGACATAAGGATGTCAGGGACAAAAATAAAAATGAATCAATTATGATGAAAAAGATATAATATTTCGACACAAAGATGTCGAGAGTAAATTGAGAGGAAAAATAATACAATTACAGAATAATTGTAAGTATAGAAGTTTTCTCTTATAAAAATAAGAGACAAAGAAATGACAATTAGTGAAGTGAGGAAAACCATAATCAGAAAAACAATGCCCATGAATTGAGATGAACATAGCCAATGGTAAGCTCGAAGAAATGTTGAACCAAACAACAATGAATAATAACCCAAACAAGAAAATTAGTACCATTAGTAACATCAGAATTTAAGAACCAACTCAATAACCTGCCTATACATAAGCTTATAAGACAAAGAAGGCAAAGAACTGAATAAAATATTGCCATAAATAAGATCATAATCATTAGCTCAAAATTTGTATCCTGTTTCTCTCCTCATAGCAAAGGATAGAAGTCAAAAACCACATGAAACACTTAAATTATATTTGTGTCAATGTCAAATGTACAATAACTGAGTATGTGTTGTATAAGAACTGAGTATGTGTTGTATAATAACAACATATATGGTATGATAGCAGGATATATTGTACAAGGACTGAATATGTATTGCGTAATAATTGGACATATTGTGTAACAACTAAATGTGTTGTACAATAACTGGATATGTATTGCATAATAACCGAATACATTGTGTAGTAACCAAATATGTGAAACTTATAAAGACATGTTGTATTATATCAAAACGAAGGACAAAGACAAACAGTGAAGAAGACTGTAAAAAAAAAAAAAAAAAAAAATATTGTACAAAGTGATTGAATCATAGAAGTAGGGAGAAGTATTGTATTGTGTTTCAAGATTGTAAATAAGGTGACAACTTGAAAAACAAAACAAGGGGCATATGAGACAGAATATTGACTAATAGAAAATTGTTCATGTAAATATTTTTGTAAGAGTGTGTAAATTTTTAATTCTTTTAATTTGAATGTATCAGGGACCTATTTTTTTCAATACTCAAAATAGACAATGTCTTCTCAATTGTTTGAGTTCGACCAATGAGAACTGTTGCGCGGATGAATACATAAGAATGGCGGTGTTGCGTCATAGGACGCTCAGAAACTACTTTCATTAGCGTCTGTGACTTCAAAGTGTAAGGACGTATAATTGTTAATGGCGTGTGAATATGTGAATTACATCCAAACTTCTA
This sequence comes from Tenodera sinensis, assembly GCA_030765045.1. Lineage (NCBI taxonomy): Eukaryota > Metazoa > Arthropoda > Insecta > Mantodea > Mantidae > Tenodera > Tenodera sinensis. Next base: position 110,933,188 of record CM060969.1, read on the forward strand.
GCCAGCATGGACGCTATTCAATTTTAAGAGTTGTTAACTAATTGCTTTGTGAAAAGAAGTGTAGATGAACGAATAAATGTGTTTATAATAAAAGTACGTTGGTTTATGCATTCCATTCCACGACCACCTCCCCTGCAGAAAAGAATCGCGCCTGCTCTAACAAACTTTCCACCTTTTAGCAAAAACAGTGCTCCATTTGCTGCTATATCCACACTAATATGTGTTAACCATCACTTTTAATAAAACCCCGCCACACCACCATACATCTGCTGGAGCCCTGTGTCTTAGCTTGGCAGCCAGTTGTAATGGAGCTCTCATTAGCCACTACTGCTAGGTGTGAAGTTTGCGGAGTTATTTGGGTTTTTAGTGCAAAAGGGGTTAAACCAATCAAAATTCATCAACAGTTGATGGATGTGTGTGGATAGTCTTGTAGGGATGTCAAAAGTTTCTGCTAGTGGTGTAGACAGTTTGCAGATGGTCGTACGGAAACTCATGACCAGGAAAGAAACGACAGACCGTCAATTCCCGACAAGAAAATCGCAAAGGTTGAACAAATCGTGCCTCATGCTGTACATTGTTGTTCTTGAGAGTTTGTGAAGCACCATTCACTGGACTTTGATTGAAGAGTTGGAATTTCGGAAGGTGCGTCCTAAGAGTGCTGACAGAAGATCACAATAGCTTCAGAAATCTGTCACGATTATACTTGTGAAGAGTGACACGATTTACTGTTACTTCATTGCAATAAAGTTAATTTCCTTGGAAACTTGAAAGTTGATTGATAGTATATAAGCCCTTATCATCTTTTATCCACAATAATACAGATAAAATTATTCAGAGAATGAGTCAAAGAACTCCTGCACACTGTAGTAGGTTTGCTCAATTAGAAAATTTCTAACTTCTTTCCTAAACTTAGTTTGACTGCTACTGTGGATTCTGTTTGTGATTTTATTATACATGTGTATGCCTCTATGCAGTATGGAATTTACCTTTTTTGTTGTTCTGGCAGTCTGTATGTGTATTTTATTACTAATTGAATTTTTAAGTTCCAGTTCTACCTCTCAAACTTTGCCCACACACGGCTTGTTTGTTTAAAAACACCAACAGTAAGTTTGTTGGCATAAATAAATAATAATTACCATCTGAAGGTTATTTAATTCTGGGACATAAAGTACTTACAATAGTAAATCACCATTGGGGTAATTTGTCTCTAATGTGAGACTGCTTTTGTGGTTTACCAGGAGAAATATGAACTGGTTTTAGGATTTAATGCCATTCTGGTAGATTGTCACAGTAGCTCAATGGTTAGAGCAGCTGCCTGGTAAGCGGAAGGTCTGTGGTTCAAGTCCCAGCTGTGGCATTGAATTTTTAAGTTCCAGTTCTACCTCTCAAGTATATAAATATATTTTTCCGATTGAATTGATCACATGTAGATCATGTCCTGGATTTTTGTGTTTGTATTCTGGAACTCTGTGTAGGTAGATGGCCATTGTAAATAAGAATTTCTTTGTATATTAGCCAAGGCCTAAATATGTGTACATTTTGTTTTCCAGCACGGCACAATGAGCTTGTAGGGTTCTGGACAGATGTGTATGGGTATCGCATGAGCTGTCTAAAGAAAGAAGTAATCCGTGAAGCAACTATAGAAGTGGTACCTGCTGACAAGATTATCACAGAACCATGCATACTTAAAGTCTTAGATATGAACACTTGCTCCACAGATGTTGTTGAATTTTCCTGTGATATAAAATTAGAAGTGAAAACTGATGGTATATTGACAGCATTTGTGGGATATTTTGATGTGTTCTTTGATTTACCCAATGCTGTAAATTTTTCTACTGGACCTCACTCACAGCCAACCCATTGGAAACAGTCAGTATTTCTTCTTGAAGAGCCAATCACAGTCAAACAAGGTAGGAATAGACGCTTTTTATGATAGTGAATACAGTAGAAGAGCTAGTCGACTGACATTTGCCCCTGCCTATGTGTAGAAAATGTATTACCTTACAAGAAATGTAATGTGTGTTCTACGCAAGCCTTTCATTTTACTTTCTCTACTGCATATAGTAAGCAGAGGAAGTATTGTATTCCACCTAATAATTTAATACTGAGATTTCACAGAAAATACGTGTTTTGAGATTCTCTGAATCCAAAAAAGCATTTTTAGAAAAAAGGTGTATCTGTGTGTGCGTGCATGCGTGCGTAAGTCAAAAACAAAAGGTTGGTACAATACCAAACTTGATATTAAGTTCAGTATCTTCCAAGGATGTAACACAAAAAATTTTCCTGAAAGTCCCCCTACCCCAGACTACCGTTCATAGGAAACAAAATGTATATCTCAAATCGGGGAGGGAGGGGGGATGTATTCTTCACAAAAGAACCAATCAGCATATTTTGTAAAACACCTTACCATCCGAGTCTAAATACAGCTTCAACAAAATTTTTAAAATATCACTGGCTCCACCAAACAAGTGTACCACTCAGAATTTGCTTACTTTTCCCTCAAAAGACTGAATACTGCAAGAACAAAAATGAGGCATCTAGTTAATAAACTGCAAAAACTGTAACCTGATACATCTAGGTAAAACAAAAAGAAATATTGAAACCAAAAGGAAAGATCATTTTAGTTGCATTACCAGTATAAACAGATAGAAAAATTGGATATAGCAAATTATTTTTGGATTGTGAACCACAACGTCCACCCTAAAGTAAATCTATTGAGAAATGTGTGTCTGCTGAACTAAAAGTGTGGAAAACTATCCACATCACTAAAAGGAAGTGTCACTAATGAATTTTGAACTTCTACCATTGAATAACCTCAGCAGTTTTATCACAAGGAAACCAATTAATGCCACTTCTGCAACCAACACTGGTAATCTTAAGTTGCCAATTGGACCAACTAAGATGGAAGCAATAGCTTCTGAGGCATGTTGCAAATTGAATTTAAGTAAGTGAAGTTAGTACCTCAAACCGATTCAGTCTTTCAAGCTACATTTAATAATTCACCTCAACCGAGATTCAAATTCAGAACCTTTTGAACATAGGGGACAGGCTAACCTCTCACTTTATGAATAGTTGCTAAATTATGCCGTTGATGCATAGCTCCATATTGTGGCCTATTCTGGCATCTTGTTTCTTTGTAAAATCATTTGTACTATTTTTTTACTTATTCTGCACTATGAATGGGATTTATAGCATCCAGTTTTAATGTGGAATTATTAGTGCTCTGATACCATTCTCCTGTGCATTCTAAATGAGCCGAACATTAAACCTATCCTTTGTTTCAGATGCATCATTAAACAATTTAATGTCACAAAGATAATGGTACATTTACAGATACCTTAGTCTTAACAATGTTGGGTGAAACTAAAAATATGACTTGTTGAATCTTAATTCACTTAAAGTTAGGACAGTAAGAAAGATTCTAATCTTAAGGATATTTGTAGAAGTTGACAGCTGTAAATGTTTTGTTACTAAGAAGATTTTTAGTCCTATTATTACTCTCTGCTAGGAGCAAAGTACAGAATCAGCATATGCTGAATGCTGATTGTGATTGTTTACTGCAAATGTTTATTTGTTAATTTGCCTGCTTTGGTATATGTGAGCAGTAGTGTATAGCAATCATATTAAGGATAATATTGTTTTCCTTTGTCGTAGGTGTTACATTGAATGGACAGTTCACATGCCAGAGGTGCACCAAGGATGTCAGATCACTGAAAGTATCAATTTCATTTCTAGGAAAGAAATATAAGTACACACTCAGCTAGTACTGTCTTGTATTTTCTGTGATTTAAAACCATACTTTGAAACATGAAATGTACTATAAACAGAAATGAATAATAACATGTAAATAAAAGACTTTGGTTTTGTTACCTTCATTGTGTGTGATTTGGAAATACTTCAAAGAAGCTTTTATATCATTTTTAACAGTATGCTAATGCTTGAATCCTGGAACAGTAATTTTCTTCAGTTAAAATTGATTTTAACACTGCCATCAGGCTCTGCTCTGAGAGTATAATAATTAGAGTGCATATGAAATAAGAAGGTACATGAGTTCCTCCAATCCCTAATCAGCTGTGGTGCACTGTTGAAAGTAAATATCACCATGAAAAGAAAGAAAGGGGAGATATAAACATGCATGATACCCTAGTTTGCAGCAAAGACACTGTACTGTGATACAAGGTGTACAATTAAAACTGTTGTCATCTTCTCTGGCACTGTGTGGCCCCTTGCCTTTTGTAGTAGTAGTCCTCTTCTTATATCATCCTCCCATCTCAGCTTCGATCTTCCCATGTTTCTTGTCCCCTCTAGGGTTGCAGTGAAGACTCTCTTAATATGTTTGAGGTCATTTTGAGCCACTTTTTTACACTCACCTTCGCTTTCAACATTTTCAAGACCGTTCTCATGATCGAGAAAAACAAAAACTTAAAAAGAAGTTAAAAGAATTAAAAGCACGCCAGATTGGATTTTTTCATCACGAAAGCCAGGATATTTATCAACAGCAAAACGTAATTAACCTATTGCAACAACAGTTTACAACCGTAGAAATGAGCCTACTACAAAAAGGTTTCCAAACATGTGTAAACTTCTCGCAAAACAAAATATTTTATCGCCAACATTGAAATAGCCAAACACAACCTACAAAATTAAGACATTTTAAAAGCCAAAATTGAACGCCTAGAGATTTTAAAACAATTATGCCCAAAACCAAACAACTACAACAACAACAAAACAATAGAAAACCTAAACAAGAAATAAGTGGTGTATCGAAAAGCAGACAAAGGCAATTCCCTGGTTATTTTGGTTAAAGAAGAATACAACTGTAGAGTTCACCTTATGCTAGATAGTGCAGAATACAAAGAAATTCCAAAAAATCCTGTAACATATATCACATCAACCAATAAAGCTTTACAAGTTACAAAAACATTATCAGCAATAGAAAAATTTAACCTAAAACCCTCTAATTCCATACTACCACGATTATATTGCCTGCCAAAAGTACACAAACAGGGCAATAGCATGAGACCTGTCATCAACGACATTCACCCACTTACCACATCGCTCAACTGAGCTACAAATTCAAGATCAACTAAGGCAAGTATCATGGTATACAGTCTGGTTTCGGCCAAAGATAAATACAGTTGAAAAGGGAAATGAATCATATTCAACAGTATAGCCTACATGAAACTAAATTTATTTAATACTCGAGACACTTTGTACAAAGTCATTTATCTTCTTTCTTCCCAGTACAAGGCTACAGGAGTGTTCATTTTGTCTCTCATATTGTTTAAAGCACTGCACTTGTTCACATGTTCCCAGTCCATAACTGAATCTTCACACACACTCTTAGGAGAAAGTGCCCGTCTCTGTAGCGTGTCTGCCTCACATTCAAGAGGTCGCGAGTTCAAATTTCGCTTAGGGTAAGTTATCCAGGTAAGGTTTTTTTCCGAGGTTTTCCCTACCCTGAGAAGACGAATGTCGGATAACTTAAAGCTCCATGGACCTCAGACTCATTTGAGCATCATTTCACCCATTTCATTTCATTCATTCGTCCGATATGACACAATGTTGGAGGACGTTAATTAAAAAAAAAAACTCTTAGGAAATGGCATGATGTTGAGCCTATAGAGGTGAGCTGCAAGGCAATCATGTCCAATGGCGATCCGTATGGCAGCAACCTACCTCTTCTTGGCTAATCTGGTGTTAAAGAGATGTATTAAAAGATTCAGGTCACATATCCGAGAGGCACAACGGACTAATGTGTTCGCCATAGCTGTTTTATAGATGGTGTGAATCAGCATCTATGTATCTATCAGTATGTGTTGGTTTTTGATATACTGAACACCGAACTGGTTTTTGTTTGAGAACTCTTTCCACGAGGACATCTAATAAGTACATGAGAACCCTAGGATCTGTGAAGTATTGTGAGCTAACAGTTATTCTTCTAAAGACGTGGTTTTTTTAGTCGTGAAAAGAAACAAAACAAATTTAAGGACAAAAAGTGGACATATCTCCCCTATATACAAGATGTAACTGATAAAATTGCAAAAACTCTATATGGAAACAAAATTTTGCCATCTACTACACAGAGCTGTAAAGAAGATTCAAGGTTTTCTGCCAACCATAAAGGTCAAAAGTGATATACTCCTTAATCCCAGAGTATACAGTATAAGCTATGATTGTGGCAAATCCCACATTGGACAGACATGGAGATCTGTTGCCACTAGAAGAAAAGAACATATTTAAAGTTATAAACTTTATCACCTGAAAAATGTGCACTAACAGAACATACTATTGACACCTGTCATCACATTGATATCAATGGAAATAAGCGTTTTGGCTGTTTGTGACGACTGTTCTTACAGAATAATACATGAGAGTGTAGAAATTTTAAAAGTACAAAAACAATTTGAGTCATAACAGAAGAACCTTGAGTTTTATCTGGTATCCTTTGTTTATTTAACTAATGACATCACTGGAAATACTGGTGGGGGAGCAAAGATACTTAGGGTATACAGAGGTATTTTTTAGAGGTGGCGTGTGTCGTAATGTTGCGCAGTAGTTCATGGTCGAGTCCACTTGTCTATTGCAAGATAAAAGGGGTGTCTGGTTAGTACCTCTTCGACTTCCAGCCCACTAGCCAGCAGGCTGCTGGTGGAAACTTACCCCCACCATCGCTTTGCGTGATGCTTGGATATGCGCGAGTGACAAGGTCACGTGCCACCTCTAAAAAATACCTCTGTACAGCTGTTTTTCTTCACACATAGAACAAGAAGAAGTGGGCCACATGGCACAGCCTATACCAGAAAACCCAAAAAACATGATTCTTTCAGTTAATGAATGGTAAATGGTATCTTTGATCTAAATTCCAGGATACCAAAGGACAAGAAAGCACTGCTGAGATGTGGATATGGACTGAATATGGGAAGCCAGGAAAATATTTTGTTTTGACTTATGAATGCCATGAGTGGAATTAAAATTGGGTGCCATAAAGGATGTCCCATTTATTTATTTATATATATCACATCTCTAGATTGAAACAAGACCACCTGGAAAATAATTTTCTCTTTTATTTGAGGACTGGGTATACTTTGTAACAACCCTCACCCTTTGAAGTACAGTACTGAATCTGCCTGCTGCTTCTACTTACGGGCAGCAACAAACTTCCTATTTTATATGGATTAGTAGAGGTGGTCTAAACAAATAGAGCTAAAAACTTCAACTGGCACACCAAGTTCCTAGATTCCATTTCTACTGAGCTGTATATGGGGGTTGATAAAGGGCTTTCCACATGAGTGTCAGCAGACTTTTTTCCAGGGGGGGGGGGGGGGCCACATGTTGGAAATTTGCAATCATATAATATCAAATCATTATTTTATTGTCAAAATTTATAATATTTGTTGCAGATAACCGTATTAATTTGTGCTAAATAAAAATGGTTCTTTACATCAAAATTAAAATAATATTTTAATAGTCAGTAACTGGCTGCATATTAAGTTCACCAACTTCCAAGGGGGGGCCGCAGCTCCCCCTTGCCATCGTTTCGTGACGCCCATAGCTTTCCATGCCCATCTAATGTGAGGAGGCAATATTGTTAAAAGATACAAGTATAAGCAAAACCTATGAAAATTAAGATTTTAACATGAGTGCTATAAAATACCTTGCAGGTTATATATTGCATAAAGGATTTTAGATAGCACTTAGGAAAGCAAAACCAATGGCTAATTTACCAGCACAACTGCCTCTGGGCTGGATTACAATTGCTTTTAAGGGGACATTTATTTGGCAGACAGAACAGTCGTTCAAAAACTGGAGTTCAGTTACAAGGGCTGTCCCAGAAGTACCTGACCTGACCTAACCTATAGATATTGGTTGTTTCAAACAAATGACTATGGTAGAAAGCACCAACCTTATAAAGCAGAAGTTTGAATTTTGATGATGCTATGTTAAATATTATGTTTGGCAGCCATCAGTAGTGAGCTTTCAGTGAATTTATAAACATGGATAAAACTGGTCATTGTTATGTGCTTGTACTTTCACTTGAAAGGTCTTAGTCCAACTAATATTAAAGCTGAACTAGATTTTATTCTGGGGGAGCCTACTACTTCGTTTACGAGAGTAAAATATTGGGTGGCAGAGTTTAAGCGAAGCTGTAAAAGCTGCCAAGACAAACATCGCAACGGTTGACCAAATGAGGTTATCATGCCACAAATTGTTAAGAAAATCCACAAAATGGTATTGGATGACCCTCGATTGAATATGTACGAGCTATCTGACATGCAGGTATTTCAAGAACTGGTGTATATCGCATGCTGACTGAAAATTAACCGAGAGAAAGCTGTGCGCAAGATGGATTCTGCATTTGCTCACAATTGAACAAAAACACCGCTGTGGGGATGTTTCAGTCCAGTGTTTGGCGATGTTTTAACACAATAACGCTGTTTTTTTGCGTCGATCCATAGCCATGGATGAAACATGCGTTTACACTTGAGAGGAAGGAACAGTCAAACAGCAAATTGAAAGGGGAGAATCGGCTGCAAAGAAGGCAAAGACAGTTCCATCTGCAGGCAAGGTCATGGCGTCAGTTGCAGATGCAGAGGGATACTTTTCATTGGCGAGTCTTGTTGAGCGTTTCAGTGATGAAATCAAGCAAAAATGGCCGCATTAAGTGAAAAAGAATTTGCAAGATTTAGCCACCTCTGATTATTTTGTTTCCAAATTTGAAGAAATGGATTGATGGTAAAAGATTTACCAATGAGATGGAGTCTACAGTTGATGACTATTTTGCAGAGCTCGACAGTTCTCACTGTAAACAGGAAATCAAAGCTATTGAGCATCATTTGTAAAAGTGCATTAAGCTGAAAAGAGATGTAGAGAAATAAATGTTTTTTCCAATTTTTTTAATGGTTTCAGGTAGATCTGGGACAGCCCTTGTATGTGGGGTTTGAAACCATTTTGTAATGCCATGGAAAGCTAAGTATTACACACATGCCCATGTGATCATAATTCCTGCCATGGGCGTCGCGAAGGGGGGGGGGGGCAAGGGGGGCCGTGGCTCCCCTTGGAAGTTGGTGAACTTAATGTGCAATCAATTACTGACTATTAAACTATTATTTTAATTTTGATGTAACGAACAATTTTTATTTAGCACAGATTAGTACGGTTACCTGTAGCAAATATGAATTTTGACTATACAATAATGATTTAATATTATCTGATTGCAAACTTCCAACATGTGCCCCTGGAAAAAAGTCTGCCGACGCTCATGGTTCCTGCTATTTGCTTTGGCAGGGTGTATAAGACAGGTAACTAAGTAATATTCTAACAATTTTGAATATACAAATGCACTCTTACTACAATAATAAAATAAAACAAATATAATTAATTATGACCATATTTCCTACAATACACAATTTATTGCTCCTTTTTGGTGTTGTTTATTTCTATTTATTATTCTGTTATTTCTACCACCATAACGCACACATTTACAATCGTTCTGTTTCCTTTAGCGTTCTCGGGTTACCAAGAAGTACTGATTAATAATCATCACAGTGTTTTTTCTTTCGTATCCTTTACTGCGCTAGTGTTGGTATCGTATAATCTGTGGTATCGTGGTATCGTGAATGATTACCAACTTTCACTGATTCATTTGGTTTCCCTCAGCACGCTTTTGGTAGCCCTGGCTGTCAAGTGGAAAGCCAAGTGCACAAGTGCTTGCTGCGATCAGCTGTTTAGTGCACTCGGTAACTCACTCACTACCTCTATGTGCTTGCTAGACATCTGTACGTCATACGATAATGGGATGAAAAGTTACGTAAACAGTCCACAAGTTCAGGGTTTGTTTATAATTACGTGTTTTGAGAAATAAGTGCCATGCATAAGCAAGAGGATACTCGATGAATGTAGAGCAGATGTGTCTGGTTTGAGTAAGTGCAATGGCTCAAAAAACAATTCAGGGTAATTCGGAACGAAGGTCAGAGAATACGAAGACTCGTGTTATCGGAACGGAAAGACAGAAGAAGGTATTCAAAATAATCGTAGTAGGAGATTCAAATGTGGGTAAAACATGTTTAACGTACAGATTTTGTGAGGGAAAATTCCTTGATAAGTCTGAAGCTACTATTGGGGTTGATTTCAGAGAAAGGACAGTGGATGTCGGAGGAGAGGAGATAAAGGTTTGTCTGATAATTAAAATAAAACAATGTATTCCATTTTTAGAGTAAAATAAATCAATTTAAATTAATGAGGATACATATTTTTCCATTATTTGTTTAAGTAGCTTCAGCTATGGGACACTGCAGGCCAAGAGAGATTTCGTAAATCAATGGTTCAACACTATTATCGCAATGTTCATGCAGTTGTAGTGGTCTACGATGTCACGAAAACGTCATCTTTTGAGGTGAGAGTGAACATGTAGAACATTTATATAGGTTCTAGATGCAATAATATTAACCGGGCTTGTGGGCCGTGGTCTATTGGGTTCCTTCTTCTTCCCAAACGTTTCGTCTGCGACTACGGCAGACATCTTCAGTGGCATTTATATAGGTTGTCAATAGATTTAACTTAGCATCAAACAGAACATGACTATAAAAATGTTCATTGCCATGCCAGACAATTTATAGAAGGTTATAGCACTCGGTACAGGAATTCTCTGATAACTGAGTGACTCTACTTGGAAGTAAGTGTTCAATATTTTATATCTACATATAATGTGCTCATGTTAAGCTGATTTATATTGAATAAGCTAGGTTTAGGATTGCTTATTTGGGAAAAAACTTCACATTGCTTATTGTGTACATGTAGCATTATATTGCACTCATTTACTGCACAACTTGCAACAATACACATAATGAACAATACTTGATAGTCAAGATTTGGTATATACAGAGAGATCCAAATGCATGTGAACCGCTATGCAGTGTTTTTCCACTGTGCACGTGGAAACCATCACCAGCAGCTGATATACACAAGGTCACGAGCATCACTTGTGTTCCTCTGCTCTGCTCACACTCAGTATTGAGTTGATGCAATATCGTGTGGCTCCATTATTACCGGTGTGCTTTATTATTTAGTCCTGTACTTAGTCAGAAAGTCTATTATGGCTCAGCATTTGTTTTGTACTGCACAGCGTTTATTTATTTATGATTCATATGTGTTAACTCAGTCAGCTCGCCAGGTGTATGGTGCACTATTAGTGGAGAGAGTTATAGGGCCAATTTTTTTTGAGTCAACAGTTGACGCCTGTACATATGTGAATACAATTTTGTGCCCTTTTTTTAGAGAATTAACCGACAGTGAGCGTGATTTTGCCTTTTTTCAACAAGACTCTGCAACAGCTCAGATGAGAACAAATCGAAAGTGTGTTTTAGGGTAGAATTATTAGTAGAAATTTGTGGTCCGTTCAGTCCCCGACCTAACCCTCTGTGATTTCTATCTCTGGGGTAACTTAAAGCATAAAGTGTACAAGACAAACCCACACACCCTGGAAGACTTAAAACAAAATATCTGTCAGGAAATTGCCAGCATTTCTCAATGTGAACTACGAGTGATAGATAATTTCCTAACGAGGTGCCAAAAATGTATGGGCAACGATGGTGGCCAGTTTCAGCATCTGCTATAATTATATTGGTAAGTAAAGCCTTTAAAAGTAGTTTTAAAAATGCTATATGGTTTTATCCGTACTATTCTATAACAGCGGCAGTTGGCGTCGAGCGCAGAGGACCCGTACAGACAAAACACAGCACAGCTGGTTCAGTCTTTTGGATCACCCGTTGTATGTATATACATCAGCAATATCTACATAAGTCACAAATGAAGCAGAAACTACATGACAGTTATCAACAACACACATTTCACCTGAGGCATCATGAGGAGCATTCCTCTCTTGTCCAGCAATTGCCAACTTTAGCACTCCAAATGCAGCCAAATAGAGCTGCAAGCGAAACCAGAACAATGCAACGATCCCCAACTACTCCTTATTAGTGTGTGTATAAATGAGTGGGGTGACTATCCTCTAGAGGATAGGGTATACTCTTTACTGAGGTGATGAATACAGCTCAGCTGTTGCATTTAGGAAGTGATGCATTTGCAACTTTCTGGAATACAGAAAATGTGCTCTGCTAAGTATCCTTCAAAATGGTCCTTCTAATTGAAGCAGGGAATGGAGTGCTTTACACTTTTGCATTTGTTTCAATGGTATTTGTGTGCACAGGAATTCCCACTAGACCCATTTTCCAAGTACATAGAGCTGCCCCTCCCAGTTTACACCAATTCCAGCAAATGATCACAATCACTGATGATTATTGTTCCCGACAATATCCAGCCCTTTATTAGTTGCAGGAGAGTTTCCCAATTCCTTTGTTCAATAGGTACCAGAAAGAAGGCATCTCCTGTTGTACTTTCTGGTCCCAAATTTAGATTGGTCAATTTCCACAATTTTATTGTTGCCACCAATATGCCTTCGGTTCCATACTGTTCTTGCATATCTTCCTAAATTTCATAATTTCCTGCCTTTTTGTACATTTTTCCCACCATGTCCTACCTCCTTTGTGCCCCATTATCATCTCATTGGTGAATTGTTTGTTGTATGACATATTCACTATCCCAAAAGTCTGCTCACTGTGATATCTCATGAACAAAACAAACTGCTTTTGTAATAAAAGGAGAAATATTCACATTATTTAAAATAATTAAAGTAACTCAGTGGAATTGTGTTACAGAAGATGTGTTTAAGCATAAAAATACCCCCATAAACACCCCTGCATTACACATAAGGAAGAGGAACTTTCACAAATGTGAAGCTTTTGGCACTCAAAAGTTATGAAGGGGAACATCAGCTTGTGATCCAAAGTGGCTTGTTGACATACATGTAAATTTGAGTGCATTGAATGGTAGTTTAACACAGTTTAACTTTTACAATTAATTTGATCATTGTCTACTCATTTCTGTTACTCTCATTGTCATCTTATGTCTCTCTCTGGATAGAAATGATTTTAAAAATTTTGGGGCAAATAAACAGTGCATTTATGAGAATCGGAGCTGTACTTCTGTACTGCATAAACTGGAAGAAATTTGATATGCATTTTCATTATTTTGTTTCTTTCTTTGATAGTATTAATTATAGTGTAATTTTTGATGTGTGCAGTTTATTCTTTGACAACAGTTAATTAACCTTGTACAAACCTGTATTTTTAACTTTCGTTTTTCGATTCTCTTATTTTCACCAAATTCTCTTATACTTTCTTTTCCCTAAAATCATTACTATTTTAGACTACCCATTCCATTCTAAAATTTATTTTCCCCTTCATTTTTCTTATGTTTCCAGGTTAATTATTTCCTACACTTCACTTATTCATTTTCTTCTTAGCTCTATATCACTTTCTTTCCTCATTTAACTCTCACTTTTTTAAAATGCTTACTTGACATTAACCCTAAACTCTTATTTCCATCTCTTCTACGATCCCTCAACACAGCTCACTTGATCACTTATTCTTCCTTGTTACATGGTGTGAAGCACCGTTTTCCTCCCTTTTTGCTTTCTTACTATGTTTATTAAAGTAGAGGAAGTATTGTATTCCACCCAAAAATTTGATGTCGAGATTTCACCAGAAATATATGTTTTGAGATCCCCTGAATAAAAAAAAAAGCATTTTTAGAAAAAGGTTTGTATGTGTGTCTGTCTGTCAGTCTGTGGGCAGCATAACTCTAACCAAAGTTGGCATTTAAGTTTAATGTCTTTCAAGGATGCGACACGAAGATGCTGAAGAATATTGCCCCACCCCAAACTACCCTTTACATGGAAAATTTTTCGAAAACTTGTTATTTTCTTGAGAACGGCTAATGATTTTGATTAAAATGCCACATGTTTGAGATATTTTTATGACAAATAAAATGTATATCTTGAATTTTCTGGCTGTAGCCCATGAAGTCCTATGTTCTCTGGATGAATTTTGCGTAACTGGTAAACTGTAACTGTCTTACTGTATAAAAAAATGTAATCTTGCTAAAACACATGTTATGTACAAATAAATTTTTTTTGTGGAGTGAACCATTTCGGAGATATTCCTTATTTGTATATTTTGGAGAACTTACACTTCTGTCAAATGGAACATTGCTATTCATGATTTATATGTTAGGCATGCAGCGAGAACGGAATTTGAAAGGTTTAAAAGATTTGACTATCGCTCAAAGCCAACTGTATACCCATATTCCTGTTGCACATGCAAGAAAATGAGCAATAAGATAATTTCTGCAAATATTTATCTCAACCAGCATGAGGAACATAGAAGAATAAGAGTTCGTAATAATGGTCGGTACAAGAGTAGAGAAAGTCATGTGAGTGCAACACATCAGATTTTTTCTTCTGCTTCCTATATATTAACACATGCTCATTATCTGATACTCACTTTCTTTACTGGTAAGTAGGGGAAGTATTGTATTCCACCCAAAAATTCGATGTCGAGATTTCACAGGAAATATATGTTTTGAGACCCCCTGAATCCAAAAAAAGCATTTTTAGAAAAAGGTCCGTGTGTGTGTCTGTGTGTCAGTCTGTGGACAGCATAGCTCAAAAATGAAAAGTCGGTTAAAAACCAAAGTTGGTATTTAAGTTTAATGTCTTTCAAAGATGCGACACCAAGATTTTGAAGAAAATAGCCCCACCCCAAACTACCCTTTACATGGAAAATTTTTCGAAAATTTTGATTTTCTTGAAAATGGCTCTAACGATTTTGATTAAAATGTCATATGTTTGAGATATTTTTATGACAAATGAAATGTATATCTTGAATTTTCTGGCTATAGCCCCTGTAGTCGTATTTACTCTGGACGACTTTTGCATAACTGGTAAACAGTTAGAGTTAGACCAAATTATACTATACAAAAAATGTAGATCTTGCTAAAATACACAATTTATGTCTCAATAAATTTTCTTGTAGGGTGAACCGTTTCGGAGATATTCCTTATTATGTGTCTGAGTTTCGGAAAACTTAGAACTTTTGTGAAATGGATCATCGTTGTGCATTTTTTTATATGTTAAGTGTGCAAAGACAACAGAATCTCAAACATTTGACTATCGCACAAAGACTACTGTATTCTAACATTCCCCTTGCACCTACAAGGAAATAAGCAATAAGATAATTTGTACAAATGTTTATCTTAACTAAGATGAAGAATATATAGGAATAAGAGTTTGTAAGAATGGTTAGTATAAGAGTAGAGAAAGTCATGTGAGTGCAACACATCAGATTTTTTATTTAATATCTTTCCAAATTCAAGCTGGACTTTTTTGCTCTCCCTTCTGTAGTTTTAGTCTAATGCCTGTCTCTCTGTCCTCCCATTCTACTTGGCCATACCCCACTTCTTGTTTACACGGTTTATTTCTACTTGACTTTGGAATTGCCCCTTTGTTGTTTGAGTAACTTGCACTAGCTTGTTCTCCTCTACTCGTTCTATCTAGGATTGCTCGTAACATTTTCAATTCCCTGCCACCATCTTTTTTCTTGGGGCCCTAATAACCAAGTTGTCGACGGGCCCTTAAACCCAACATACTCACTCACTCTTTTTTCTTCATTGAATTTTTGTCACCTTCTTTCTTCTCCTTCTTCTCTGTACCTTGTCACTTGTTACACATACTTATTTAGAAGACTTGCAAATGCAAATTCATATGTGACAATCTGGTGTCTGTTACTAATTGAAGACATAATCAGAATTAAGATAGAACATGATTTGCAGGTTAATAACTGGACTTTCTTTATTCTTGACTGTACACATGTAGTATTAAGAACTCTGCTTTGCTTTATTTCAGTCATTGCCACAGTGGATTGAGGAATGCAATCGGCACAGTTTAACTAATGATGTGCCTCGCATCCTAGTGGGCAATAAATGTGACTGCAAGGAGAAGCAGGCTGTGAAAACAAATGTAGCTCAGAGATTTGCCGATCTCCATAACATGCCTGTAAGTAGCGGCAAGCCTGTTTTACCTTATTCTACAGTTTGTGATACTAAGTTATGGCTGGTCCACAAACGCCTGTTAAGAATGTCAACGACAACGGGAATATTTGGTTCACAACAGCTCGCTAATGGCAACAGGAATAGATAGTGGATATTGTGCATTGGGATGTCATTTATTTTTTTTGACCACTGAACAAATTTTAACCTGCTCTCCATTCAGTGAACATAAAAACAGGTTAACCAACAGCAAATTTCGATAAAGTGAAGATCTAAATGCAATGTTATTGCACATTCCAGAAAAACAGGAAGTGTCAGTGCTATTTCCGATTGCGAGAAATTGTGAAACTGCTAAAATTATTTCTGGTTTGATCTTCTAGCGAGAACTCTAGCAACTATTATTTATTTATTTATGCCAACAAACTGGCTTGAGAATTTAATGCCATTCTGGCAGTTTGTCACAATAGCTCAGTGGTAGAGCGTCCGCCCGGCAAGCGGAAGGTCTGTGGTTCAAATCCCAGTTGTGGCATTGAATTTTTAAGTTCCAGTTCTACCTCTTAAAACTCTAGCAACTGTTTACATCACGGTTGCCTTGAAGTATTTCTACCTTGAAGGAAGAAGTCTTTAATATGTACTTACTGAATCTAATATGCTGTGCCTGTTACCGGGAACACAAAAGTTGAATCTTGGCCAAGGCTTGTTCCCGTTCCTGGATGTTAGGAAGGTTTGCCATTGGTTGTGGACATTCCCATTTGAATACATGTATTTCAAGTCTCTCATTCTGGTTATGGTTGTCATTGTCGTTGGTTATGAATAGAGCGAGGACATATATCCACTGAAGAAGAAATCAGGTTGACAGCACAGTGAATTGCTTGCTTGACGTCATCGCTGCTACCTTGGACTGAGGGGTGAACAGCGTGCTGTGGTTCAGTATGACGGCTGTACCGCACAGATAGGGAGTGTTATTTTCTGTGCGATCCGTGTTTACATACGAAGTGAATAATGTCTTCAGCTTTAGGTGATGGTAAATTAAATAAGTTATTGGAAGAATTTGGAAGAAATAATTTCGTATTGAATGGCGATACGATACACTGTAAGTTATGTTATTCACAAATTAGAGATTCCAAGGAGAAACGGAAATTGTTGAAGCAACATTGTAATACCAAAAACATAAAGCACTTGTTGCAGCATCAAAGAATAAAGAACACGACCATGTCACTTCAATCGGAGTTTTTTTAAGACATGTGCAAAATAGATCATGTAAAATCATGTAATGATCCTGGCTACGCTACAATGGTTCATATAAAAATTGGTTTACAATAGCTAGACAAAATGTCATCTACGTATGACGAACACAATGCAAAATATCTTACGTTTGGTCCTGTTACATCATGTGATGTTGAGAGAAGTTTCTCGCTGTATAAACATTGTTTAGATGACAAGTTTTACTTTTGAACAATTTAAAAATGTATTATTGTTCACTACAATGTTTTTGAGGAACGAATAGATGACGATATGAACTGATGTAAATGGACTAGGGCTTCTTACACAGCCCTGCCCTTTTGTTTACATGTTCTGAACTCCTGTGCTACGCCGTCTGCCAATCACCACGGAGTGTGTATAGTACGAGTGCACGAACATTGTAAGCGATGGGATATTTATCCTCGCTCTAGTTATGAACCAGCTTTTAGAAGTATGTTTGATATCCAGTGATGACTGGAGCATGAATGCGCTAATAGTGCCAACGTTGCTTTGCCATCCTTTTTTTCTTTAAGTTGATTAATTCACTTCCTTTAACAATTGGATAGGGGATATCTGATGGTGGATGAAAGAAATAGTTGAAGTGCTGCTCAGTTATATGACGCAATATGTACACCACCACTAGCAGTTGCGGCTTTTCTTCACTGCACATTGAATGGAACTTAGTACCACCTTCAATGACAACACAACTTATCACATCTATTGGATTCTGAAGTTTAGCAGCCTTTTTGCTCAAGCAAATATTGAGCTAGCATAAAATTTACAAATAGACTATTGGGCTGACAGACGTCCTGTTCAAACTTTGTACATCCAAATATTATAAAACTTTAAAAATTAACTATAAATTGTTTGGACTGTTTTGATGAAGAAATACGTAACAAAATTATTTTTAGAATACCTGACGCCACCATGTATACAGTTATCATAACTCATCAATTGCATATAATCATATGCATATAAAATTAAATTTGCCAATTACAAATTTAAAACTGTTTTGAATAATAGCAAGAAAGAAACAACTCAAGTCATTTTTGTGTCAGTTATAGTTTTTAAATATTTAAATATATTTTTAATCTTAATACAGTAAAATCTACCTTTAACGGAACCCTGTTAAGTGGAATCTGTCTAAGATGGAAATATTTTATGGTTCCGTGAATTTAGGGGTTGAAAAAAAATGCTAAATTCCCTTTATTAAATGGAAATTGTCTTACGTGGACACGGAACCATAGTACGCCTTTTAATGGAAAATTTCCAGTTTTGCAATGTAGAGTTTAGAAAATTTCCAGCCACAAAACTACATCAGTGAAGATGTTTTCAATTGCAGTGCCATGGATTATGCCGACATTGACAGTGATATCATCATCATCATCCATTCTTCCATTGAGCAAATACAAACTATGAATCAGAGGTAATGTAATATTTATCCTCCGTCATGTGGTGATTTCTGAGGTCGTAGATTCAAACCTGGAGAAAGACAATGACTGTTTTGGGTGCCAAAGTGTGTACCATCATACCTACACTGCAGATTTTATCCTCTAGCAGTCTTATTCAGCGAAAGGATTGCTTGTGGTTATTGCAGCTGAGTCACATGGATTCAAGTACTTTTGATTTAATGTAAGAAGAGAAGTTAGCATGGATGTTGATTCACACAAAGAGGTGTTGCAAACATAAATCTAATTATTATTTATTTAGTTGATGATAGTTTCTCGGGCTAACAGCCAGGTCAGATTAGGGTAACTACCCAAGCTTTCAGCGACTAACTCTGCCGCCATCCTCAGGGGATGAGCTATTGTGACACCATTGGGGTAATTTGTCTCTGATGTGAGACTGCCTTTGTGGTTTACTAGGAGAAATACGAACTGGTTTGAGAATTTAATGCCATTCTGGCAGTTTGTCACAATAGCTCAGTGGTAGAGCAGCCGCCCGGTAAGCGGAAGGTCTGTGGTTCAAATCCCAGTTGTGGCATTGAATTTTTAAGTTCCAGTTCTACCTCTCATAAATCTAATTATTTATTTATGCCAACAAACTTACTGGTGGTGTTTTTAAACACACAAGCTGTGTGATTCTCGGTTGGAGAATTCAATGTCATTCTGGCAGTTTGTTACAGCAGCTTAATGGTTAGAGCACCTGCCTGGTAAGTGGAGGCTCTGTGGTTCAAATCCCAGCTGTGGCATTGAATTTTTCATTTCCGATTCTACCTCTCATAAATCTGTAATTCTAAAATTACTGAAAAAGTTGCATCCCTTCCTGCTTTCTGAAATGTGTGCTGAACTGATAAAGCATCCAGAGTGCAGACTCCTAAATTCATTTTTAAAGATAAGAATTGTATGCTTGCTTACAGCTGTTTGAAACTTCAGCAAGAGATGAATCTGAGTGTGACAACGTAGAAGCAATCTTTCTTACCCTGGCACATAAGTTAAAAAATCACCGTCCAATGATGCCACCACCAACACATGCACTGCAGGGAAATGGCACATCGGATACACTCCGCAGAGCTGATGTCATTTCAATCACTCGTGAGTCAGCAGCTTCATCTTCTGCTTCCGATGATCCTGCCACCTGTTCTTGTTAAAACAGAGTACAACAGTAATCTCACTTGCTGGTTCAAGGAGATATACAGGAATTATATGACTTTTATATTCTATCTGAATTAAGTAAACATTTTTAGTGTAGTATTCTGAAGGTTAACAATGAATCAACGTTATTGATGTTCTGTCCATATTTAACTTGAGTCCTGTACATAGTATGAAAATAGGGTGGTTCTCATAAGGTGTTTAAAGATAAATGAGTTTTATGTATTTTTATGTAAACTGAAATGAGAGGAAGTATTCCTAGGAAAGGCTGGATGAGATGAACTGAGCTTACACCATGAATGTGATAGAATTTGTTTCTAGCAGCTTTCCATATCGCAGATCCAATTTCTTTTTTGACTGACAAGTGCTTGTGGGTTCCAAGCTTAAAGAAGCCACATTAATTCATGATTCTAAAAAATGTTGGCAATGTAAGTGTAAGTTGCTATCATTTATTACTAATCCATACATTTAATGTATTTGCCAGCAACCTTAGGTTGCTGTCAACATCAAGCAAAAGTATTGCAGCATACCTTGAAATGTGAACTCTCCCTCTAAGGCAGTATTGTCATAAATGAGGCTAGCATATTCCATCATTAAAAACACTTAACTTGAACTAATTTTAATCACGGAATCCATTCATTCTGTAAGCAAACTTGTGAAACTGTATACCTATGTTGTACTAATTTCACGTAGAAAGGGATTGGGAATTGACCTATATATTTTGTTGTAAAGAAAAGTTTTAGGATATAAATGGTATTTGCATATGAAAAGTAAAAATAGATATATTTTTCGTTCTCTTAAAAAATTGTTAAAAAGAAGATATGCAGTTTTAAGTAGTTCATTGACAATATACATAGATGATATAATACAAAATAGCAGAAAAAATTAAAGGTAGCTGTAATAGATGTAATGAACAAGGAGGTAAGAAAGTAATTTTTAAGAGCTATGCCCAAGAAAGTTTGTGCAGCTATTGTGGAGAATATAGTTGTTTGTTGGATCATATCATATATATATACACACACACTTAGGATCTCTTTGAAGATGGCTAAGTGTTCAGCCAAAGTGGTAGAGTATTGAGTGTAAGGAAATATCACAAAACAGTGGTTAAGGTATCATTGAAATTGAATTTACAGAAGTGCATATGTAAATTGGAGGAGTATTAGGTACCATCAAAGGATAATATTGATTTTGTGCAGTGAAATTCATACAGTAAAAATAAATTTTATCTTTAACTTCATCAGATTTTCAAGGGTAGAAGGAATGTCTTTCCATTCAGTGGTAGAGACAAGCAGTGAGTATTATACTAGAAAGTAACACAAGATATCATGGTAATTATTATTTATTTATGCCAACAAACTTACTGTTGGTGTTTTTAAACACACAAGCCGTGTGTGGTTCAAATCCCAGTTGTGGCATTGAATTTTTAAGTTCCAGTTCTACCTCTTAAAAAACAAGATATCATTTTTGCTAGTTTCACACTGGAATGTGATTAAAGCATTTGTGTAAGTCAGTAGCTATGTAGCAATTATTCTTGCAAAGAATGAAGTGCAAAATTTGAGGACTTATGTTGTGAAATTAATTTGTGCCAGTCAAATTATATAGAAGCTCTTCTTTTCTGAACACCAATGTTTGAAACTAAGAGTTCTTTTCTTGAAATGGAGGTCTTGTAAATTGGATTTTCAAATGGGAACATTAGCTTTAATACATAATCTTTCTGCATTGTAAGTGAAGTTCAATCATCTTTGTATATTTTCCTTATTTCAAAATCTGTACTGCCAGTAATGAGGAGTTATTTGTGCAAAATACAACAGAACCATTATTACAATTAAATTTTGTAAAATTTATTCAATGTTCATTAACTTCTGATACAGGTTTATAAATAGATGAGAGCATCCATAAGATCATGTGTCTTTTGCATCTGCATACTGAAATATTGTGAGTGCCCCCAGCAACAAATGCTGGGCTCCTGCATACAAAACGAATTTAGTAATATGCATTGTTTGGGACCATCTCTCAATTTCTTATCTTACGAGGTCTCACAAGGGCCGAGGCATAACTTCTGACCAATGACAGTTGTAATGTGGGACTAGAGGCATGGCATTGTAATAAGAAAAAGAAAACGTGGGGGAAGGGGAAAGCCACATTTTAATTTTCTTTAGATTTATCTCCAAATTATTAATGCCTATTGTGGAAAAGGTTGCAAATATTGCTTGAAATAAGCAGCATTTATTGAGTAAAATGATTCTGTGTTATAAGAAAAGCTTAACTTTGTCCCTAGAATCAGAAAAATGTGTAAAACTGATCAGTGAACATAATACAATATTATATTGAAAAATATAAAAATGTTGAATCCTTTTTACAAATTCTCCCTATATTTATACTGAAATTAAACTTTGTATCAAAATAATTTTAAACATTTTGGCTGTTACATTATATTAAAATTCAGCTTCTGCTTTAGAATGAAAGGTTTCCTTCTAATACGTATGCAATAAACTGCCTTTCTTGGATGGCATTAATATTTAACTACATTTCTGTTTATTTTCATAGTTTATAAAATTTGTTGAACTGCATAACCAGCTTGCCATAGAACAGTAATCTGATCACGTATAGTCTCTGATATATATCACATGGTGTGAATTAAGCAACAGTTGAGTAACGATTTACTAAGCCATCAGAAATAATCAATACTTCCCTTTCATGTCAACGTGTCATTGGTTATAACTATGTCCAGCCGTAGCTGTCATTGGAGAGGGGTAAAGAGAGGGAAAGAAGGGGAAGCTATGAAGACCTTATTAAATAATCATGATATCCTTGCATTCTTCTAAATTCGCTTTCTGTACAATCCTTCCAAGAGATGCTTGGGCTCAAAGTAAAAATAGGACCTCATAAGTGTTTTGGGAATATGCAATACTAGAATATTGCACCCTATCAGCAGTTTTCAAGAAGCAATTTTGCTACCTCGTTTTAGGCCTCCAATCTCTGTCAGCCATCATCCTACAATCCCCATTCCTTTACAAGCAATTAAATCCATTTCAGGTAGATATGCTTATTAACCTCTTGAGCACTGGCCATTTAAAGCCTCCGCGGACCGAGAACTGCTAACCAATATCCAACACTGGGCATTTAAATTGTTAAATGCGCTAAAAGGACTTCGTAAATACACAGCTGTATTTTGCGTGAATATTAAGTTATTTTAATGAAACAACTAGTATAAAACTTGTTATATGCAGTATACATGTACGTCATCAGCAAAGTAGAACTGCTTTAACAAATCGTTGAAATGGCACTATTTTGTTTCACTGTGGTGAAAAGTTAACTTTCCTCTGTCGAACGCATCTAATATAAGTTCTCTGAAAGAAACAGTAGTCGACCCACTGTATGTGTGGCTTGTGCATCAGCAAAACAAAGCATAGTGTGAAATAAAGCACTAGTGTATGCATGGTCTATGAGAATCAGAATAAAGCATGTTTGCAACTTTTCCTTACGCATGTTTCGTAACTTGGATAGTAGGCTCCATTTGTTTCTTTCTTGAAATACATACATATACTTTCCTGCTTGTAGCTGAAGTGAGAAGTGGTATAAAAAGGTATTTTTGCACCAACTGGATATAACCATATACAATTGTTTGGTAATTTGGAGAGCTCGAAACCCACACAAGACAATGACCTACCTGGACTTCTCACTATCAATAGCTCGCAGCCTAATTGAACAATACCACGTTGAGAGGCCTCGTCATACTGGCGGTAGAAAATCCAGAACCCCTGCACCACTCAGACTTCAAGGAAAATGTTATCCTAAAAGAATACTGCCAAAAGCAAAGAAGTCCCGCCCATCTCGAAAGTGTTTCGTGTGCCGCAAGAAGAGAATTTGCAAATGTGGAGATGTGCCCTTGTGTGTTTATCCCTGTTTTGAGGCATATCACAGCAGAACGAACATATCAAGGTAAGCCAGTAAAGTATATAGGCTGTACTTAAATGTTTCATAAAAGGAAAATTAAAATAAGTTGAGTTAGATAAGGGATAAATAAGAGTTAAATGCACAAACGCACGTTTCGTGTGCCGCAAGAAGGGAATTTGCGAATGTGGAGATGTGCCCTTGTGTGTTTATCCCTGTTTTGAGGCATATCACTGCAGAACGAACATATTAAGGTAAGCCAGTAAAGTATATAGGCTTTACTTAAATGTTTCATAAAGGGAAAATTAAAATAAGTTGAGTTAGATAAGGGGTAAATAAGAGTTAAATACACAAACGTACAGGACATGTATACACGCCCATAACGCTCATCCATCATTTTAAATGGACGTGATTTCACGTCCATAGCGCTCAAGAGGTTAACATGCTCATGCTGACCACTACTGCCAACATCTGAATGGACCTTGTGCAACTTAGATTCAAATTTGTGTTCTAGGTGAGGCAATGGTAAATAAACTTCCATCTTCCATAATTTTTATTCACAATTTCTGGAAGTTCTAGGACATTCTCATTGGTCAGTATGCCAACTGTGAACTAAGTGGCTTTTAAGTAATGAATTGAAGCACAGAGAACCATAAGGGCCTCAAGGGCAGAAGCAAAGTTTTGAGAAAAAAATATGTGAAGCCCATATTTGTATGCAAATCTTCAATCTCATTGGTATAATATGCTTATTATGCATGTGTATATATCCTAAATTTCTTATTAAAGAATCATGGACCCATTTTTTATGCACTTGTAAAGTTCGTAATTAATGTGAAACTAGAATCAGAACGTGAACAGATTCTAAATACTCTACAAACATATTATGACCTATTCCAACTCTTAACAGTCCACGTTATCTTCATATTCATATGCCTCATTCTGTGGTTTGAGGTTGAGGTAAAACAGTCTGTCCCTTTCCTGAAATCTAGAAGTTTTGTTAAGTCTTTGTATTTCAATCTGCATTTGGTTGTATATGTATTTGGTCACTAGGTGGTATCTACTACAAGCTGAGGAAACCTCAAAAGGTAATTTCCCATTATGTAGCTTTTAGAAAATAGTGGCCTCCCTTGAGAATCCAATGTGCATTATATTTAAATTGCTATTTATTTAAACTTTTCAGGTCAAGATACAATTTGAAGCAGCAAACAGCTATGTAAATATTTACAATTTAACACATGATTTTATATAGAACTGCAACCCTGTGGCACAACAGCCCATTTGGGCCAAGACCTATCACCCAAGCACTGTGTCCCCCACCCCTGCACACCACAGGCATCATGAGTGGGGTGTAGTACTGGAGGTGGGGTATGGTCAGTGCCCTGGTCCTTCCTGGCTGGATATGCAGTCTTCTTGACCAGGAGCCACTGCTTTTTCAGTCAAGTAGCTCCTCAATTGGCACCTCAGGGACCTAATGAGGCTGAGTGCACCCCAGACCAGCTTTCCCAAAGGGAGAAAATCCTCATGCCAGTATCGGGAACCAAACCCAAGTCTCCCACTTTGTAAGTAGCAGTGCTACCACCATAATGTGACAATCTGATTATATATATATACCTATTTGTATTTACTGTGATATTATAAATGCTGAAATTGTCGCATTAATCCTGTTTTAACTTCAACTGTATGGCAGTACCAATGTTTGAACAGTCACCAGTCACTTTAGCTCCAAATGATAAGGTAGGGGGGAATTTTGATGCTTTCTCCACAATACATAAATAGCTTGAAGATTGGCCAGCCAGCTCCAATCATTTTGGATTTCCTGTTTGCCAGTTTGTTAACACAATTGATTTTTAAGTGAACACATACAACATTCCTCCTTCCAAACAAGGTTAAAGATTAAGAAATAGTAAGTTTTGCTCTTATTGTTACATTTATTTACATTAAGGTAAGTAATTATCATAATTTGATTCCTTTTGACACTTTAGAGATTGTGTAAGCTATAAACCATCATTATTAAGAACATTGTAGTTGCTTTGTTATTTAAAAAGCATGTTCAACTTTTGGAATACTGTAGGAAGCAAACATCATGAATTATCACAATTTTAGTTTAGGGTAAACACTTGTTTCTTGTTACAGACATGGAAAAAATGATTGAGCACATTAGGAGAGCAGGATACTAATATTTCTAAGTCCCACATTGTGTTGCAGTGCAGTTTACACTAGTCGATATTTCCAACATGCAGCTGGAGTTAATTGATATAAACATATATTACCATTTGTTGGACACACAAATAGGTTGTGTCTTGAATCACCACTTGCATTTGTATTTGTTACTGACAAAGAAATGGGCAGTGTGGTAAACTACCTATTTGTGTGTCTGACAGACGATAACATATGGAACAGACTGTCAAACTTAGGCTGTATGTTGGAAATATCGACTTGTGTAAACTGCGCTGCAACATGATGTGAGACTTAGAAAAATATTCTGCTCTCTTAATGCACTCAATCATTTTATTCATGGCTGCACCAACAATTGGACACTGGTTTTGGTTATTTTTTTATGCCAACCAACTTGCTGCTAGTGTTTTTAAACACCAGTAGTAAGTTGGTTGGCTTAAAAAAATAATTACCATCTAAAGGTTATTTAAGCCCAGGACATAAAGTACTTATGAATGTAAAAAAAATTATTTTTTGCCCAAAAATCCAATTTCTACTTTTCTTAAAAACATCGGTTTGTTATCTTACAGTTCTATATCCATAAGTCACCCTTGGGGTGCTTATCTCAGATGTGAGATTCTCTTGTGTTCTACCGGGAAAATATGAATCAGGGAATTTAATGTCATGCTGGCAAGTTGGTAGAAAAAGTAATGGGTCACGTCTAATGATTAGCATTCTTAGCTACAGACCCTCTTGGCAACAGGTCTAGTGGCCAGACATAGTTGCATCTCTTGCTGTGTGTTAGTAACACATTTTGTGTGCTTCTGCAAAGGTTGCGGTGTTACATAGCTGTCTGCCCGCCACGTGCAGAATTGTTAAGCATATATATATATTTACTAGTCTACGAGTTAAATTCAGTTATTAGATTACATTGATCGACTATTTCTCAGGAATTTAAGGATTCATTAAACCTTATATATACTATGAGCTTGTGTTGTCCTTAATCCTTAAACACTCACGTATACCCTGAGTAAAGAATCTCACTGCTCGAGTTAGGCCAGGTACAACCGTGAGCGGAGATATTGTGGATTTAATACCCACTGACACCCAGAATACTACATCATTGGGAAGCAGAGAATTGCTTCTAAAATAAGCATCATCGGTGGAGAGATATGTTGCTGCAAATTGAACACGATTTGGGATGGTTGCTTCAAACTGGCACACCAATGTGGGGGCACTTGAAGAAGGATGGACACTAGGAGCTGAGGAGGATAACAAGGAATCAAACTGGAGACCTTGAGAAACAGGAAAGAAGACCAGCATCATCTGCAACATTATCAGGTGACTTCAGTGTTTGAGAAAACAGGTACTGAGTGTTGATTTAACAGTGAACTAATGTAGATGTATTTAAGAAGTGGTAAAATGTTGGGTCAGTATTGTTGAAAATATGGAAACTTAGGAGGTAGAAGTTAGCGATAAGTCAGGAAACTGTAGAGAAAGTAGTGGACTCAGGAGAGAGTAGTTCAACTGTACAAGATAGGTTAGAACAGCAATCATAAAATAGTAAAAATAAGGAAATTCAAATAAATAATTTAGGAATGAAAAGAATATGTTAGGGCCAATTATGGCAATGTTAAGAGATGAGCAGCAGAGCTCATCAGGAAAGTAAGAAAAGATGGAAAATAGTAATCATAGAATAGACTTAAGACAAGTAGAACTAGGAAATAAGCTGGAAAACCAACAAAGTGCTAGAAACTTTCAAGGGAGAGATTAGAAATGAAATACATAATGTTAGGATTGAAGTAAATAAAAATAGAATAGGTCAGAAGGTAAATAGAAAGTGTGAGAAAGGAAATTAGCCAGGGAATTGAAAATGCTGAAAATAAAATTTGCAAACAATTCAGTGAAAGATCAGAAAAGTAAACCAGAAAACTAAGGGATGAATTAGTACAGAAATTAGACCAAGAATGGGAGATAGCTAGAAAGGAATGAGAAGCGAGTAAAAATAGGTTAGAAAAATATGGGAGGGAAAGTAGAAGGCAGGCTCTTAACTTAGAAGACATTACAGATCAAGTAAAAGAGATAGCAGCAGAAATTATTGGGGTAAAGGAAGTGCTAGAAACTTTGAGAATAAATGAGAATGTTGCTAGTTCTGTATTCCGTAAGGTAAGTAGAACAGCACGAAATGAGGTAATGCCAAATGCATTTTAATGCGTAACATAGGTGCAAGCATCTCCAGTAATGCAGCAGGTTGTATAAATACAAATAGAAATGGCAGTCCGAATATGCAATGGCCTAGCCATATTCTAAGCAAAATCACACCACCAACTTTTGAGAACGAAGAGTCTGATGATTCAAAAGGGTTCATTGCAGGGTTACACAAGTACTTTATGGTTAAATGTATACCGAAGGAGTATAAAATGACGATTGTAAAAAAATGTTTCAAGGGTAATGCACCAAATTGGTTTGAATTATCTTTAGGGAATAACAATGACCTCGGGACCTTTATAGTTATTCTTGAGTAGATATTGGGGAGCAAATAGACAGGCGAACATAAGATTAGAATTAAGCAATGGAAAGTACAATCCTAGAACAGATCAATCCATAGTTAACTACTTTATGAAAGTAGTCAGAAAATCGAAAATGTTGGACCCACCAATGGGCGCTAAAGAACTAGTTAACCTAGTAACCACGCATTTCCCAGAGACTATTCAACATGTGATAATAGCAAAACCCAGTAGTGTTGCTGCCATGATAGATTTATTAGCACTAGAAAGCAACAAACCAAAGCATGAAGCTGATAATACTAAAAGTCAAGCTAGAGAGACCATTCAAACTTTTTCAGGCAGGGGGCATACACACATCAGAACAGAAATAGATAGATATCATGGTCCAGTTCCCAGATTATCAATGGGAAAATAAAAATAGGAATAGCTTTGAATGCCATAATACAGGGAGAAATGTACAAATAAATTATATGAACACTAGTAGGTTTGACAGGGACAGAAGGGGGTCACAATTTAGATATAAAAGAAACTGAGAACGGATGTTGGGAGAGAAAATATAAAAGCAGAGGAATACATTGTATAAAATTTACATGTATAAAATTATGTTGTATGGGGAAATGGTTTCATGTTGAAAGTGTAAAAAGGTCTTTAGGTAACCAGCAGAGCATGGGCGACTGGGTCGCTGTCAATTGATCACACCAGCGTTGCCGGTGTGCCGGAATTTCGTCCCGCAGTTCATTTACATGCCAGGAAATCTACTGACATGGAACTGTTGTTTTATAATACCCTTATAAGGCGTCGATCTGGGCCGGATCCTTGGGATCAGTAGGCCAGGTCTAACCAACTGAGCCACCCAGACCGACCCTACTCAGTGCAATTCAGGTATTCTGTGGTGCAATTGCACGTTCAAGGAAAAGACATTCTCCTGAGTTAATGAATGTAGTTCTTGGTTTTCATATGCACAAAATATATAACTGTTATTATTATGTTCTGTAGTTGTAATTTAGCGACCCGTGCTTAGCCCTGAAAGAAGGGAGGTATGGTCAAATAATCAGATTTATTGAATAGACTCAAACGATCGATTGCAGGAAGAAACCAAGCACTAGTCTCGGATGAAAAGGCTTGTGTAAACTTCACTCTTCTGTTCTCCCTTTAATATCAATTTGAAACGGTTACATACATAGAGTATTAATATACTTTTATTAGTCTATGATGATTACATAAATGTAGTTAAAGATTCATTTGTACGTTAATCGCATCGCAGCCATACATTGCCGTCTTTCAAACATTTCCGAAGTGCTGGTGTTCTGTGGTGCTGGTGCCACTGGTGCTTACTCCGGAATCCGAAGGCTTCCTTAACAGGTTAACCAAACATAGTTTCTAAATTCCCTTCCTCTAAGAATTAATTGGATTGATTGACAATGGATATCAGATTAATGTTACTGAATTAAATAAGGTAAAGGCCGATATTCTCATTCATTTTGCTTTGAACCAGAAATACTGTTTTAAAAGGGAACTTTGATTTGCAATCTCGGAAACATTATAGTGGGCAGTCAGTTGTAGAATAAACGATTAAAAATTACAAGGTACGAAGGTTAATTACATTTTTTTAAAAATTTTTTTTATACAGCAGCCGAGACAAATGTGTTCACGTGAGCGACGTGTGGTCAACATAAAATGCAGTGAATGCACTTTGATCGGCATTGGTAGAAGTTTGTATACCCAAATTGAAATAAGACGTCTATCGTTCATGAACTGAGGTAAGTTAACTTTTTAGTGATAGTGCTGTATTAAATCTTAATTTGACAAGACAAGGGAGATGGACCTAATGTGCTCAATGTACCTAATATACCTAATCCGAAGATTTCAAGTTACGGAATTTCGTGAGCGTTACGAATACATACTTTAAAACCCCAAAGAACAAACTGTGGTTGATTTGCATGATAGGATTGTATCGTTGGTTCATGGAATATATCGTTTAAGTAGTAATAAACGGTTTTGCCGGTAAGCCGTAATCTGACGTATATGGTGGTAGAGGGAAATAATAGTATTATTGGTGCATATACATATGTATGTTCCTAACTGTATGATGTGTTCAGTGTCCCTGAGCTCTGCTCACAGTTGGACAACCAAACGAACAAACAAATCTTTCCCATTTAGCATGTTTGTGCATTCATAGTAAACCATGGCGGTGAATATTGCGTATAGACGAAAAACGTTTCATCAGAAATATGTTGGGGAATCTTGAGTTAAGTAGTGGATTAAGAACACGCAGGTGTCACATTTAAGTCATTAAACAACGAAACTTGAATATTCAACTTAAGTTCAAGACCCCCAATTCCATTTGTCACAGAGAAAAAAATGTCGTAAATCCATTATGCTCAAGTGAAGAAGTGAGATCTGCTTGTCCTTACATACAACCTGTTATTTCGTCAAAACTGAAGTTCAGAACAAATTACATTTGTTGCCATTATATACTTTACCCTTAAGAAGCTTGTTAGGGAGCGTTTCTTTCATCAACACCTTAATCACTTTTGGAAGAAATATCAACAATCTTAGATTGGTTTGACCAGTAAGACAGCTGGATGTTTGACATTTCTATATATTCCCACCATTGTCTACTCATTTATCAGCACTTTTATGGCAAATGCATTTCATCCTTGTATTCTTTTCATGTTTTCATAGTGCTGATCGGTTTGGGCCAGATCTGAACCCACAATCCTAATCCCAAGGTTGTGGATTCAAATCTGGCCTAGACCGATGGTATTTAAGCGTGATTAAAAAGACAGCTCCTTGTCAGTATATTTATTGGCATGTAAAAGAACTCCTGCGGGACGAAATTCCGGCACACTGGCGACGGTGATGTGGTCCTGGCAATTGACAGCATTGTTAAACAACAAAATAATCTTTTTCTTTGGAGTGCGCTCTTCATGTGGAAACTTTTGACTAATTATTTTCTCAAAGACAGCTCTAATGATTTTAATTCATATGTTTAAGGAATTGGGATGCCAAATAAAATAAGGCACTTCTAGAAAAAGGTCTGTGGGGGGGGGGAGTTGCATACTCAAATATAAAAACATGGTTAAATACCAAATTTGGTATTTAAATTCTGGATCTTCCAAGGGTGCAGCACAAAGATTTTCAACAAACTCCCACACCTTAGACTATCCTTTGCAGGGAACATTTGCAAAAATTTTGCTTGCAATAATAAGTGCTAATCTTTGAATGTGTAACCATGCTAAATTAAAACAAAGAAGTCTCCCAAATAAGCAAAATTTAAATATTGTTCAATTCATGCAATATGTTTAGCTTATAAAATGTAAACAATGTTTCCAAGTACTCCGTCTTTCTCCCACTGGTCATTTTTTACCTTTTCCCAAACAACAGGCAGCAATTTATTTATAGTAGGAACACGCTTCTCAGCAATGTAGAAGTCGTGTATAATTCTCCAAATCATACACCTATCAAAAGAATCCACGTTAGCTATGGTGTGTGCTTATATTGTTTTCCATTGTATTCCTGGGGTTGTTAGAACACTGCTTTCACCACTTACACTTAAATCTTGCACCTGTTTGCAAATTCTTTTGAGTGTTCTTTTAGAAATCATGTTATATATAAACATAAGCTCTAATAGACACAAGTTCTATACACTTGTTCCAAGATTTCTCATTACATCCCTCAACCACTTTCATACCCTTAGAATGTATAATTCTTTCTTCTTCTTCTTCTTCTTCTTCTTCTTCTTCTTCTTCTTCTTCTTCTTCTTCTTCTTCTTCTTCTTCTTCTTCTTCTTCTTCTTCTTCTTCTTCTTCTTCTTCTTCTTCTTCTTCTTTTTTTAGCTTCTGACATAAAACTAGTGAAACATACATTTATAATTGAAATTAAGAGAAATTAGCATTGAGTAAACATAGTTTGAATAACATTGGAGCTAAGTTGACAATGTAAACAATACCTACAGTAGAACAACATTTGCAAGGATGTTTACAAAACTTGGATTACACTACGTGGAATGTCTTTCCTCTCCGCTTCATTCCCATAAGGTCATAATATGGTGGACAGAGAGTAAGCCGCATACCTCAGTAGTGTGATGGTTAGCATGTCTGCCTCACGTTAAAGAGTTCAAATCTCGCTTGGGGTAAGTTATCAGGGTAAGGTTTTTTTCCGAGATTTCCCCTTATCCTGAGAAGATGAATGTCGGGTAATTTTAAAGTTCCATGGACCTCATAGAAGCATCATTTCACCAGTTTCATTCATGCACCATCTGATATAGCATTACGTTGGAGGACGTTAATTAAAAAGAAGAAAAGAGTAAGTACAAAAACAAAAAACTGATGTTAGCTGCACAAGGGTAATATTTGTGTGGTTAGTACCACTACAGTTATGGCTTGTATCACGTAAAACATCTTCTTCACTCACACTCAGAGGGAAGGTGCTGTTTGGTCATATTTGGTGTATGTAACAGGCTTCTTCACATTATGTATTTATTTTTCAAGTGGTTAAATTTTTTTCTCCTTTAAAGCCATTGCATCTCAATAAACTGAAATTGACAAATGTCAGGTAACTCTAAGCTATATGAGCCCTGAACTCATTTGAGCATCATATCACCCATTTCATTCATCGTCTGTTATAACCTAACCAGTTAAACGGCATCAAACTTTAAAAAAAAATCTGGTGTGTTGCACTCACATGACTTTCTCCACTCTTGTACTAACCATTCTTACAAACTCCTATTCCTGTATCTTCTTTGTGTTAGTTGAGATAAACATTTGCAGAAATTATCTTATTGCTTATTTCCTTTTAGGTACAAGGGGAATTTGGGAATACAATAGGCATTGAGTGATAGTTAAATCTTTTAAAGCTTTGAGATTCTGTTCTCTTTGCATGGATAACATATAAACAAATTAATAATGATGTTTCATTTGACAGAAGTAAGGTTCTCCAAAACTCGCACAAATAACAAGGAATATCTCCAAACTGGTTCACTCAAAAAAAAATATTTAGACGTAAATTGTGTGTTTTAGCAAGATCTATTTTTCGTATGATACGATTTGGTGTGTCTTACGGTTTATCAGTTATGCAAAAGTCATCCAGAGTAAATAGGACTACATGGGCTATAGTCAGAAAATTCTAGATATACACTTCATTTGCCATAAAGACATCTCAAACATATGGTATTTCAATAAAAATTGCTAGAGCCATTTTCAAAAAAATCAACATTTTTGAAAAATTTTCCATGTAAAGGCTAGTTTAGGGGGAGAAATTTTCTTCAAAATCTCCGTGTCACACCCTTGAAAGACATTAAACTTAAATACCAACTTTGGTTTTTAACTGACTTCGTTTTTGAGTTATGCTGTCCACAGACTGACATACGTATAGACACAAACACACATAGATCTTTTTCTAAAAATGCTTTTTTTGGCTGGAATACAATTCTTCCTCTACTTTATTATATGCAGTAGAGAGAATAAAAATCTGATGTTGCATTCATATGACTTTCTCTACTCTTTTACTAACCATTCTTAGAAACTTATTCCTCTGTCTAATGCCTGTTGAGATATACAGTTGCAGAAATTATCTAATTGCTTATTTACTTGTAGGTGCAAGGGGAATATTGGAGTATCTTTTTTCTTTTTAAATTAACGTCCTCCAATGTAGTGTCATATTGGACGGTGAATGAATGAAATGGGTGAAATGGTAATGATGCTCAAATGAGCCCAAGGTTCATAGAGCTGTAAGTTACCCAATGATAGTATTCTAAGGTTAAGCGAAAACCTCGGAGAAAACCTTATCCAGATAACTCACCCAAAGCAAGATTTGAACTCGCAACCTCTTGGACACGCTACCACCACACTACAGAGGTGAGCATTGGGAGTACGGTAGGCTTTGAGCGACAGTCAAATCTTTTAAAGCTGGTTGCTACATGAAGGCTTTGAAATTCTGTTCTTTTTTACACGTCTAAGATCTTCCATTTGAGAAAAGTTAAAGTATTGCAAAACTCACACAAATAATATCTCCAAAAGGTTCACTCTAAAATGGTTCACTCCTCAAAAAAATTCATTTGGATGTTGGTTTGCTTTAACTAGTTCTACATTTTTTGCATAGTAAGATTTGGTCTATCTCGTACAGTTTACCAGTTATGCAAGTCATCAAGAGTAAACAGGACTACCTGAGCTATAGCCAGAAAATTCAAAGTATACATTTCATTTGCCATAAGAATATCTTAAACATATGACATTTTAATCAAAATCGGTCAGAGCTATTTTCAAGAAAATCAAGATTTTCAAACAATTTTTCATGCATAGCGTGAAGGAATTTTCTTCAAAATCTGATGTCACATCCTTGAAAAATATTAAACTTAGATACCAACTTTGGTGTTTAACTGACTTCGTTTTTGAGTTGTGCTGTTCTCTCTCTCTCTCTCTCTCTCACACACACACGCACATGCACACACACACATACACATACACACACGCGCGCGCACACACACACACACACACACACACACACACACACTTTTCTAAAAATGATTGTGGCTGTTTAATGCCATCAACCCATGCGTCTATGGTTGCTGTTCGACTGAGGTCTTGGATTTATTTTAGGTTGTTTAGGTTAATGTAGGAGTAGGAGGGTGTTTGTGAATAGCTTGATTTCTAATAGGGTGCAGGATCTGAAGTTGAGAATGGCTGTTCAGTATGAAATACAGTAATTTTTACATACTAATGAACAAAATATTATGCAAATACTTAGAAACTGTATTTCGTTACTCATATCAAAATACCTATCTTGTCAATGGCTTAGCTGTTAACATCTTGCTTTTAAGAAAATATATCATTTTGTTTAACAAACTTAAGGGATAAGAAAAATGGGAAACTGGAAAATAAAGCTTAAAAGCGATCAAACAGAATAAATGTTTGACATTGGGGTGTGGTGGTTATTAGGTAAGGTTAATTTTGAAAATGTTTGTAATTGCTTAAACAGTTGATTGATGAGAATGTTGGGTTTATTCATTTGAGATAGATTTACTTGCTTTGATACATACATGTCTGGAATAATACTCAGGGTTTGAGAGGTAGAATCGGAACTGAAAAATTCAATGCCAAAGCTGGGATTTGAATCTCAGACACTCTACTTACCAGGTGGGTGCTCTACCCATGAAGCTACTGTGACAACCTGCCAGAATGACATTGAATTCTCCAACCGATTCATATTTCCCTTGTAAACCATAAAGGCAGTCTCACCTCAGAGACAATTACCCCAATGGTGACTTACTATTGCAACTACTTATGTCCCAGGATTAAATAATCTTTAGATGGTAATTATTATTTATTTATGCCAACAAACTTGCTGTAAACACCAACAGTAAGCTTATTGGCATAAATAAATAATACTTAGGGTTATTGGAACAACAATAGTATGGAATTTCCATGACCAGCCATAATGATATAGTTGTTAATATGAAAAGCTGCCTTTACTTCTTAAACAACCATAGGGAAATATAATCAAGAATGTTTGTTTTCACATCACCAGGTAGTAACTGTGTATAGGAGAACATTTTAGACATTATAGCTTCAACTTCTGCCTTTACTAGAATATTGTTAAATATTGTAAATTCTACATATCCTGAATTCACCAATAAGTCAGCATGTTACTATTTAATTGAAATAATTATTGCAAGTAAAATACAAAGTAAATTGGAAACAGGATTTTTCATTTAAAAACCTACCTTTGTTGTGACCATCATGTAGATGAAATAGAAGTTATCAGTCTTAATAAAAAGAAATACTTAATAGCTTGAAGCAAGTCTCGTGACAAAACATCTTTTCAACTAACCATTGCAAGCAAATAAAACAACTTCAAAGAGAAATGCATAGCAGGAGCAAAGGTATCCATTATAGGTGAAATAATAAATTGGAACTAAAGTGTATTTTAAGACATTTTGTAAGAATGTGTACTGTGGCTAAAATTTGCTGTATTCTTTTTTTCTCTAGAATCTCTATTTTTAGACATTACAACAGTTGAAATGACAGTTCTCAGAATGACATTGGCAATGGCTGTAAAGGGTGCAGCCAGAGCTCCAGTAATGAGTAATCCTTTATATCAGGTGAGTTTCTTGCAGCTTGAAGGTAATCTTATTTTAAAACATAAAATTTTATCAGTGGGAAACAAAGGGTTACTTAACATATGTCTAACAGTTCCAGAAATCATTGACACCAGTGCCCTTTGCTACCTGCGTTGGTTTGTCTTGGTCATCACTTCGACCTTATTCAGTGAATCAGATCACGAAAAATATTGAATTAATCAGCGCAGACAATGATATTGAGGTGGATAAGACATTGCCACTTCGTCTCCTTTCTCCAAAAGTTGGTGAAAACAACAAGCCATTGGTTGTACTACTCTCCTGGTTAATGGCAAAGAAGAAACATATTTTAAAATATGCCAACTTCTACATGGATCAGGGATTTGATGTTCTTAATGTGAGCATCACACCATGGCAGCTTCTATGGCCTGTTAAAGGGACTCAGGTAAATATGTGTCTTTATTGTTTGTCTTTAAAAGCATGCAGAAGTAATGTGATGACTAACTTCATAGCACAATCGGCAGGTCACTTGCACATGTTTTTTTATTCCCAGTTGGACTCAAATTTTTCTTCAACCAGGAAGGTTTCGCAGTATGTCCAGACTCCTGGGTCGGTTTTACCAACTGATGTTAAAAATACTCTTAACTGAGGGTTTACTACCTGTTAATTAAACAATTTAATTTAAGATTCTTCAGATCTCCTTGTGGTTTACTGGGAAAAATTCAAGAGAGTTGGAGAATTTAATGTTGTGTTAGCATGTTGGTGATGGTAACTCAGTGGTTAGAGCAGCTGAATAGAGACCAGAAGATCCAGGTTCAAATCCCGGCTATGGCTATTGTGGAAGAACAATTAATTTCCAAACATTTAATTAAGTGTTAATACTTTTGTATTTCATCAAGCTTTTATGGCGAAATAGCTTACTTTTAAGACAACCGAGAACAAGGCTAGAAGGCTGTGACCGATCTATATGGCTTCTGTATGATTCCCGATGCACTTTTGTCTATGCATTGTAGTGCTCTTGTGTCAATACCAAACAACTAGTTAGGTCCATGCCATGTGATTTTTACTGATTGTTTGAAATTAGAATGGTGATGTCAATTGAAAAAATCCATATGTAGAGGAGTTCATAGTTCACATCTCAAAAATCATTAATTATAGAACCTGTTACTAAGTATAAAAGTGTTATAGTGTGCAAAGGAGCCAACATCCTTAAATTAAAGGATAACAATGCAGCCAAAAGGAAAATCTGCAAGTAATTCAGTTTAAATACAGTAGCACATTACCCAGTAAGCAACTGTGGCAATTTTATGCCAGCACAAAATGAGTGCCAAAATAATCATGCAGGAAACATTTACAACAGTTTAAACCTGAATGGTGCACACTATATTGAAATAAATTGCAAACATTTCTCTCTCTCTTGCACACATGCACACGCACACATCCTTTCTCACACTCACATTGTCTCTTTTTCTTTCATACCTCCAGAATGGGGAGGAAGGGGAATAATCTTGGCTAGAGAAAAATTCCTAGCTCCCCCTCCCCCAGCTTAGAATCAAACTTGGGACCCCTCACAGAATTGGTAGGTGCTCTATCAATTGAGCTATAAAGCCTACACAAAGTCACCATTGTTGCAGGTACAAAATGGAGTATTCAATATCCTTTCACACAAACATTTAAACTTGGGAGTAATTAGATGTTTATAAATTTGCCCAAGAATCTGTCATGGAAAATTTTGAAATGGTTGTATTTATAGTTTTAAAAATGTAGTTTTCCAGGGACTCGCATGTGGTATTTGTGGTGGACGAAGCGGCATCAGGGCAGGTTTTCTCTGGTTTCCCCCACTATTCCTTCCTCAAATTTCTCCATTATCACCTTTTCAATCATTGATTTTGCCTGCATTTCATGTCATCCACTTCTTCACTCCCATAACTGGTGCTTGGCTGACCACCCACTTCCAGGTCGTCACTCTGTCTGGTTCATAGGTTCTTGTGCTCCCTGACAGGCGTCTGACCCTAGGCACTGGCTTGTAAGTCCTAGGGGGTGTAAATCCTACATAAGGGGAGGGTAATCAGGTAAAAGAAAGGGAAAAAAAAGAAAAAATGTAATTTTGTAAAGTTATGTAGATATTAAAAAATTCCTCATGTATAAGCATTCATGATTATGTTAAAATGCAATGTAAATTTACGGTAGTTACACACAATTTTATTTGAATCATTTCGCATTGAACGCTAAAAAGTGCAAGCCATTTTTGTAATGCAAAAAGAAATTTAATTCTACTGCAACTATAGTAGTGAATTCATAAAAATAAAAACAAAAAAGCTACTGATCAGCTATTTGGTTTCTATTATGATGTGGTTTTTAAAAAATCAAGTCAACATTTATCAAATTACATTTTGGTATGGAAAAATTTTCATATTTGGTCTATATAATTATTTTCATAGATCCCTCCATTAACTTCAAAGGATACAGTACTTTTCAAATCGTATTAAGTCCACAACTTTATGAAATTGTGTTCTATGTGTATTCATTGTATTTTGAACACATTCTATCCAATGGTAAATTCATTTCGCATCTAACCTTATTAGTTTCCAAGCAAATGAGGCTTGAATTATGGGATTCAGTTCAGATCGTATTTTTCCACCATTTGGTCACTTCAAACCATTTTAAGTCCTTCCTCTTCCAAGCTATTACACGTAAAAAGATTGTCAAGAATGCACAGGAATACATTGTCAAGAATGAGCACCAAAACATTCAGTGCAGACAAATTTATGCACAAAATTGCCCATCTGATAAAACCAAGGACAGTTAAACTTGGAAGGAATTGAATTCAGTAATTTCACATTTTGTTAATGAGTTCAGTAAACAAATATTGCATTAACTCATTCCTTAACAGCCTTTTCAGAATAATTAGACAATTGAGCTTCTAAGAAAGCATTGACTTATATATTTTGTTTTACTTATGAAAGGAAATGTCATAAATTTCTAGCATATTCAAAGCTCAGAGTTCATTTCCATGTCAAACCATATTATGTCCACATTGTTTTTATAAGTATCTGCTACCCTGTTTTGAAATTGATTTCAGGAAAGTACATCCTTAATCTTGGAATCCATTTACTGGTTTGCACTTTAAAAACTTAAATTTATCTTCAAGGGTTTAGGAGTGATTAGTTTTTCTTCTCTTCTGAAAAGTTTGTTTTAATGGACAATATGATATGAAAAGTACCTCCTCATTTTTGAGGAATAGACTTGGTAGAAGATATGAGTTTTTATATGAAGATATACTATATCGGTTACCTAAAGTAGGCAACATTACACATTGCATTCTGTTGTGTGCAATTATGATTCAAAATTCATTGTTTTAATTGCTGTATCAAGCCCTGAATTTTAAGCTGTGTTTAATTTCTTCAGTTGCTTGCACAGCTGTTGTGAGCTAAGGACATAATGACTGAATGCACAGTTTTAGTTTTATCAAATCTTTTTACTGCAAATGTGTAGTTAAAGGTAATTGTTTGAGGCACTCGGCAAGTTGAAGGGTCTTTTATCAGTCACTTCCTGTTGTATATACACATGCATGCTTGTGTAATCATGCGTTTATAGTTAAACCAGGGGAATAAAAGTTAGCTGGTTGCTGAACTCTTACTTTTAGGCATAGATTGACATTTTGAAAAGAATGCATAATTAAACCATAGAATTCTATTATACTTTTTTATTTTATTCAAGAGTTAAAGCCTCAAGTAAGGAAATAAACTAAAAGTCCAAGAGTAGTTATTTTACTGGAATAATAGTGAATTACTGAATAAATGTATTTGTTTCCCTTTGAGTTACCATAGGTTTATATAATATATCCTATGGAAATAGAATCAACTCACTTGAGATATTGCAGATATGGGAAAATTAAATATCCACCTTTTACTTTCTTTGCTTCATATTTTTGATGAGAAGATTACTAAAGTTCCCACTCATAATCCCTTCCTCCAGTTCTCGGCAGTATTTGATCTAAAGGACTGCATTGTAATGAAACCTTTATAACGAAGTGCCAGAGAAATTTATGATAATAGTGCAGGCAGGCATGGGATCTGGAGAACAACCTTTAATTTGCATCTGTCATAGCTTGAGCTTTCTTTAATCTTGAAGCAGAGCACATGACACATGGTCAGTTATTGATTGTTGACTTATGAACCTCATGAATATTAATGACTTGCTGTGTCTAAAAGTCCTTATCCACTTAAAACCAATTGCCGGCTCCTATTGGCTGTAACCCATCACACATGAGTTTGTAACATTATGACCATGAAATAGCACTATCTTTACTAGTGCTGCATGACTTTCTGTATCCACTATCATTTGTTTTTGTATCTGTTCTTACAAAGGCTTATTCTTTTACCTACACTTCATGTTGAGATAAACACATGCATTTTGTTATAGGTTCTACAAAGAGGTTAAGGTGGTAGTCAAATCTTTAAAAAGCAGTTTGTTAAATACCTGCTTTGAAATGCCATACTCTCTTAATGACATCACAAGAAACAAAAGAATATTAACTTAGCACTTTGAAATTATATGAAGTACTAGAAAATTCAAATTGGCGATAAATATCTCAGAACCGCTTAATGTAATGAAATGTTTATTTGATAAAACAGTTGTTTTAAGAAGATCCGTATTTTTCTGTTGTAAGCATTTTAGCTCTAATGGTATCACAAGTATTTGCTACTACAAAATTCAATCAGAATGAAGATGGCATCATAGCTATTCTCAGTTAACTCTAGATATAGGTACTTTAAATTTCATTTCATTATCTCAAAGGTATATTTTAATAAGACTTGTTTTTAAATAAAATGTTATATAAGCTAACTCAGAATTCAACCATGCAAATTGCAAGGAGTATATAGAGATCTGAGATAAGCTTTTGAGTTAAGAATTTTATGTTCCTTTTTGCTACATTTCAATTCTATTTAAAATGGTTTGAGAATTTTGTAATAATCTTAGGCTGTAAAATGGTTCTTCTGAATCACAATCATTCAGCTGAAAGAACAAATTTTCTGAGTTTATTTTAGAAATTGATGTTCATTTCTCTGAAGAATAGAATTCAGACATAAAGAATCTAGCTTTTCAAATTCATCCTTATTCATCAAGTATCCTAATTTTTTAAATACAAAATGTTGTAATATTAAAATGAATAATTGTGAAATAGTCGTGTATGCTGTTGCAAAAGGTACAGAAAATAAAACAATGCTTCAGTACTACTTAGTGATTTCATACCAGTTTAAAACAATATAAAACAAAT
This sequence comes from Tenodera sinensis, assembly GCA_030765045.1. Taxonomy (NCBI): domain Eukaryota; kingdom Metazoa; phylum Arthropoda; class Insecta; order Mantodea; family Mantidae; genus Tenodera; species Tenodera sinensis. The sequence continues at coordinate 110,974,879 of CM060969.1, forward strand.
AATAAATAATGTAATATTTCAGATCATACATAGTATTTCACAGTAATTTATAGTTAGAGTGACTTTTCCTCCTATTCTTTTGCCTTAATCATTATGTAAAGATATAGCACAACATTCACTTGTTTATATTACAGTAATGTATGTAGCACCTATCTAATCTTCTTTCACTTACTTGAGACTGTTGCTAGATTAACAATAGTTTGGCATAAAAAAAATCTGATGTTACATTTACATGAGACTATCTACCTATTCTTATATAAGTTGTTTTTATAAGATTTATTAAACACACTGTGTACATGAAAATTATATATATATATATCCTTACTTTGCAATCGAGTAGATGATACTGTTCACATTGCTGCCCACTTAGGGTAGAGGAACATTGAAATTATGGATGGTAAAATCCTGTTTGGTTGCAGATTCTGAAGTGAAAGCTGTGCTGCCAATCTTCTATACACATGTCAGAGCTGGAAATTTGTCTTTCTATTCTTCTGAATTCATGACTGGTGTAAGATGAAAGCCTTGAACCGGCTATCTCTTTTCTTCCCTTCTTTTATGTGAGCTTCATATGCTGATGTATGCAATAGATTGTTCCTTATTGCTACCTCCCTGATGAATCTTGGCGGCCAAGAGATAAGCATGTCTAGTCATTGTGGTTCAGGATGTCGAAGGGCTTTGCATGAGTAGATTGCTTTTACCATCCTCCATATTCTTTGCACAACCACAAGAAGAAAGGAGAAGAAAGAAAGGAATAGCAACTTAGCATTCAAAAAAAGGATCAAGTATTTGGAAAAGAAATTTGAACCTACTCTATACTTGCAAATCTATTTTCTGTATGAGGCCAGTGGTATTCCAGATGTATGCCACTACAAAATTCAGTCAGAATGAAGATGGTCTCGGACTGTGGACCTCGATTGGCTTATCTATCAGTGACAGCAGGTTAAACTCTGTATGCTCTCAGTTAGTTGCAGGAGAGAGTTTCACTGTCCTAGAATAGCAGGGAGTTTTCTTATCAGGATGTTCCATTTTACACCATCGAAGGCCTTAGAGAAGTTGACGAAGGCAGTCAATAAATGTCCTGTTATGCTGGTTGTGTCCCATATGTTTGGCAAGTACTTCCTCAATGGCATGGAGTGCAGATTTACCAGTTATGAAACCATATTGTTCCTCTGGCCTGGCTAAGAGTAATAAAGTAGGCTTAAGCTGTAGCCAAATGTTTAAAAGTGGGACTGATGACTCCAAAATTCTATACTCTTTCCACGACCACAAGAAGAATGGAGAAAAAAGAAAGGAATAGCAGCTTAACATTTGAAAAAAGGATCAAGTATTTAGAAATTGAAAGCAACAACAGATATTTCAGAAATGTTAGTGCCACAAAAAAAAATGATATAAATTATGCTTTAATGAGATCAAAATTGTTTTGTGTAGTAAGTTTTTGTGTATCTCTTACAGTTTACCAGTTATACAGACTTCCTATGAAGGGGATTTATTAGGCTACTCACAGAAACTCAAAGTTACATATTTTATTAGTTATGCAAATATCTTAAACAGATCGTAATTTATTAAATTGAGACCTATTTTTGAGCTCAAAAATGTTTCCATATAAAGGGTAGTTTGGGGTATGGTGATTTGCTGGAAAATCTGTGTTTCAAATCCTTGGAAGGTGGGCCCAAATGACCTCGTTGTCGATGGGCCGTTAAACCCCACACACTCTCCTTGTAAGGTGCTGAACTTCACTATCAAGTTTGCTATTCACCTAACTTTTCATTTTTTGAGTTTCTCTCACACAGAGGCCATTAAAAATCACTTAATTTGACTCTTGTGCCAAGTATTTCAACCTTTATGTTGTCATTTCAAGAAATAAGTTTCTTCCAGTATGTATAGCTTTATAAGAATTGTTATATTGAGATGGCAAGGGAGATATCAGATCCTGTGGATTTGTGTTGGATGATTTGTTGTTTTATTTTCAGCTGGTTGCTGGTGACGTCCTTAAATTCCTGTACATCAATGAGTGCTATCAGCAGTGCTTGCTTCATGGCTTCTCAGTTGGTGGATACTTATGGGCAGAGGTGATGGTTAAAATGTCATATGATTTGGACAAATACCAACCAGTCATAGACAGGATTGTGGGCCACATCTGGGATAGTGCAGTGGATGTTTCTGAGATTCCTGTAGGATTCCCAAGAGCTGTGTTCCCAAAAAATATTGTGCTGCAAGCTACATTTGAGAAATACCTTAGGTAATGCATTTTATAATCTGAACGTTGTAGTGAGCTTTAAGATGATGTTGCATAAGAGGTAGAACTGGAACTTAAAAATTCAATGTCACCATTGGGGTAATTGTCTCTGATGTGAGACTGCCTTTGTGGTTTACCAGGAGAAATGCGAACTGGCTTGAGAATTTAATGCCATTCTGGTAGTTTGTCACAATAGCTCAGTGGTTAGAGCGTCCGCCCGGCAAGCGGAAGGTCTGTGGTTCAAATCCCAGTTGTGGCATTGAATTTTTAAGTTCCAGTTCTACCTCTTAAACTTTGCCCACACACGGCTTGTGTGTTTAAAAACACCAACAGTAAGTTTGTTGGCATAAATAAATAATAATTATGATGTTGCATAGTTATCAAGTTCTTTTTATCTACTCTCACTCTGGCATAGCTATAAGACATAGGGCCTTTAGCTTACAAGAGAGCAGTAATAAGCTGAACAAAGTTTAGATTTCGAGAGTTTATTCATAACTTTTATTAAATTATTTAAAAGTGTTTGCTGTAATTCCAATATTACACAATAAATGTTTTTTTAGGCTGTATTTCTTGTGTTTTAGCTTTTCATTCTTTACGGTTTACATCAAAATCTTAATTCTCCTCTCACTTAATATTTTAGATAAGTGCTTCTGCTTTTCTGCCGTCTATGAAATACGACTTCATATTTAAGATAAATGCCTCCACACATCTGCCTTCTATGAAATAGGACTTAACATTTAAGATAAGTGCATCTGCACGTCTGCCTTGTATGAAACATGACTTAATATTTAAGATAAGTGCATCCACATGTCTGCCTTCTATGAAATACATGAGTGATGAAAAATTTCTTAAAAATATCGGTTTCATTTATGTTGCTACAGCATTGAGTAATCAAGTGGGTGGCTTGCTTATTCTCTTGGGAGCTGAGACAACACATGTGCTTCCTATAGCATGTAACTTGTGTATTAATGAAGGCAATTATAAAATTCCTTTAATTTAGAATAAAACATTGCCTGGCCACTTCTAGCACCCTATCCATCAGCGAAAAATATTGGAGAGCAAGAGGACTAATGACTTCATTGTCAGAAATCCAGCATTAGCTAACAAAAAGAAGAGTAAAACATAACTTAACCCTAATATATTTTGGTAATGTTGCATATGGGCTTATTGATGTGCAATCTTGCAAAGCCATGCCAACTTGTCATGAAGAAATATGCTACATCCCCTACAGTGGACAAAGAGATTGGAAGTTACAAATCAGGGGAGGAACATGGGTAATGGAATGGAAGTGCAATTTAAAACTGAAACAATGGAACATAATTACAGAGAGAATTCAAATAAAGGAGGTAACATTAGCAGAAAGTGTTATGAAGTGAAAATTTCCTTTTTCCTTGTTCCCTTTGGCTGTTAATTATTAATGGAAATTCATACTCATAATAATGTTGAAAATACTAGTAATTTGCAAACATTATTTCCAGTAAAATCTGATGATTAAAGCATTCTGTTTGTATTCACCTGCTGCATGTAGCATAAAACTTTGTATTTGTTCCTGAACATAATTATTAAACACATTTCTGCCTTTGGCACAACTGCATAAGCTTATGATTACATAATTATTTCAGGTTATGTGATTTATGCATCTAAAACACAACTTTGTATTTCTTTTATAAACGTATATTTATAAATATATTCCCATTTAAGGTTTTCTTACTGTACAACTGCATGAGCTTATGATTTCATAGTTGTTTCAGTTGTGTTTCCAAAACACAAGCTTTTATTTCTTTTGTAAACGCGTATTTACAAAATATATGCCCATATAAAGTTTTCTTACTACTACACAAGTACATGAGCTTAAGATTTCATAGTTATTTCAGGTTATGTTATTCATGAATTAATTTGTTTCATTGTAATATGAAGGGCTCCTCTTGTATTCTGTTATTATGGAGCTTAGTGTTACATTTGGGAAATGTTTTGGGTTGAATTGAGGAATGTATGCGTAAGTAAACTGCCACTATCAAATAAAAACTGTCATGTAGTATGAATCTTGCAGTTAACGCACACTAACAGTAAATACAGTTTGCTGCCTTCTTTATATCTACATCATCTATGTGCATGCAAGGCTACCTCTTAGCTACCTGTACACACGTTGCTGGAACTTGGCTCCATTTATGCACTCTTATATACATTACCAACTACACAATTCCAAAGTCATGCAAATTATGTACTATTACCACTGGCTACCTTAATTTCTCAGGCATTGGCGCCCTGCGTTATGTGGTCCCTGACCCCCTGTATATGGCAACATTACCTATATTTCTCATAATATGATGCCAACACAAAAGCAACACACAATACACTGATTAACAATAACATGGATTAATAAACATTAGTGAACAATTGGAAGCAAGGCTGTAGAGGAGGTATTTTATTGGACCACAAATGCATGTTTCAAGATCCACAGACCAAAAAGAAAACGTTAGGAAATGAATGTAGACATAACTTATAAATGAAAAATCCCCAAAATATCACAATATCTAAGCCCATCATGCTTTTAGATGTAAACACCTTCATAACCACTCCCACCTTCCTGCATACAATTCTTTGCAGATAAAAATGTGATTTTCTCTAAAACATCTTTAATAGTATCTACAAATGCTGGAAGTTGATGACAGTGTTATTGGAATCAAATTAAAAAGTAGAAAATGGGTAAATAACACAAAACAGCACTCACTTTTTAAATTTCCCAAAATATGTTTCAGAGTTAGTTTCCTCCATTATCTACCAGGCATTCTAAAGTAAGAACAAATTAGAAACTAAAAGCTTCACTTATCTTAGTAATATTGCAAGTTGTTGGTGCAAAGCTGACTAAAGTTTCGAGTTGACTCCAACTCATTCTCAAAGCTATACAAACAAATTTGTTATCAAAGCTACAGATGTTCATTTTAATCACTAATCTCTGAAAAAAAACATAGATACTGATGCTCATTTTAATTACCAATCTCTGAAAACAAAAATCTATAAATACAATCTATAGGAGGTGTTTCAAAGTTCATAACATGGTTCCTGTTTTTTAAAATATTTTTTCCCAAACCATTAAATATATAGGTCCACTTAATTGTTTTAATAATTTAACTTCTGAATTAATTTCATGATTAAATGACCAAAAATGATCTGTCACCGCTGATTTCTCAGTTTGTTCATATTTAATATTTCTAAAATGCTCTTTTATTCTGGTTTCTAAATGACATTTAGTTTTACCAATATAAACCTTATCACAATCCAAACAGCTAAATTGATACGAGGGTAATTCAAATATAAAGGGTAATTGTTACATATCACGGAGGAAGCAGTTCAGAGCGGGGCAGTGGAGTGGGGGGTTGAAGGTTGGTGTGTTAGGGAGGGGGAACTAGCTTTGTTGGCTGCTTCGCTAGGTTCTGGCGTCAGTACAGCCATGAGTGAGCAAGAGGTTCCTTCGTCTGTTGCGCAACGCATTATTATGAAGTTTTTAACCAATGAAGGGGCTAAGCCTTCCGAGATTTTAGCTCGTTTAAGGGTGCAGTTTGGGTACACTACATAGTCACAGAATCAAGAGTTTACTTAGGCCAGACAATTTAAGGGTGGCCGAGAATTTGTGGAAAACGAAAGTCATGCTGGACGCCCAAGGTCAAATCTCACAGATGACAACATCCTTGCCGTTCGAGAGCTCCACTGTTGAAGGAATCACATCAGAAGTTGGTTGATTTTCTTCATGATCGACATACAGTGACTGCAGCTTACTATTGCCAATTGTTAAGGTCTGTAAAAGCTGCCTACTGAAGCAAAAGACGTATGCCTATCAGAGATGTCATCCTTCTCCAAGACAACACTGTGCCTCACACCGCCAATTTGACAATGGACACAATGGCGGACATGCACTGGGAAACCCTTGAACACCCTCCTTATAGTCCAGGCTTGTGTCCCCCCTCCCCTCCCCCCCTACCTCCCCGCAGACTATTTTTTGTTTGCACGCATGAAAGAATCACTTGGAGGGAAACATTTCGAAAGCAACGACGTCGAGCAGCATTTGCGCATTTGGTTGGCGATGCACCCTCAGTTTTTTTGAAGAAGGAATGTTCAAGCTTCCGAAACGTTGGCAAAAATGTGTATAGTGTGAAGGAAGCTATATAGAGAAATGTTGATATAGTCACTTGTGTATATATTTAATCAATAAATATTTTTAACAAAATTACCCTTTATATTTGAATCACCCTCGTAAATGCCAGATTTTTTATAATTTGGTATTTTATCTTTTTTAGAAAAATTTAGTAAATTTTTTATATTAAATTTATTTTGAGGGACCAAATTTATTCCATATTTTTAAAAATCGTTGTAAATTTTTTATTGGCCCATTGGCTCCAGTCAACAATTCACCATAAAAATGTACTTAGCCCTACCACTAAAGACAACATTGCTTCCAATAGAAAATCTGGAGTCTATCACATAGAATGCAATAAGTGCAACCAAATTTATATAGGGAAAACCAAGAGGAACTTGTAAACAAGGGCCAAAGTATATTTCAGATGTATAAAACACAAACACCTGGGAAAATCAGTTGCCACCCATTTATAGAAATAAAATCACTACATAAATCCGGAACCAAAACTATTAAAACACAAAACAGGAAATCAACAATTGCCTACATAGAAATAGTTCTTCTGGAGGAACAAGGACAGCATACTCAATTTTGATATGTAACCTGTTAGGTAGTTTGTATTCGTTGGTTTTGTAACCGTTAAGAGGCAACTTGTTACTGTCTGTCTCTGTAATGGATACGTTATTTTCTGGCCATGTGTATTTCTCGAGTTTGGTGGTACATTGGTAATCACCATCAGAGCAGTCTACAGAAACATCGGCTTTACTTTAATTTAAAAGGTGAGTTAATTAATAACACTGAACAACACTTACAACATATTTCTCCGGGACGCGTTTCGAAGGTAACTTCCTCCATTATCAACCGGACAATAACTGGGTTTCCATGGTGCTTGATGGTGCAGATGGTGATGCTTCTTCTGGTGTTTCTTCTGGTGGCGGTTCGATGAACTTACTGAAAATGTCTCTCTGAGGAATGTCGAAATTAAATACTCTATTTCTATTTTTTAAAATAAAGATTTGTTCCCATGTGGACAGTTCTTGTTTTTCGAACCGCCACCAGAAGAAACACCAGAAGAAGCATCACCATCTGCACCATCAAGCACCATGGAAACCCAGTTATTGTCCGGTTGATAATGGAGGAAAGTTACCTTCGAAACGCGTCCCGGAGAAATATGTTGTAAGTGTTGTTCAGTGTTATTAATTAACTCACCTTTTAAATTAAATTAATTACAACAACACTGTTTTCAAACTTCTATGAAAGAAAGATCGGCTTTACTGCCTAAGTTTAGTCTATGTCTGGTTGATAATGGAGGAAACTAACCTCCAAAACATGTTCCAGGAAATTTAAAAAGTGTTGCTTTGTGTTATTAATCTACTCATTTTCACTTTTAATTTAAGCTTAAGCATTGTTTAATAAATTGTACATTTGTGTTACAGATATGATAGATAAAAATATGTACTTCTAATTTTCTGCATAGAGACTAAATATCTGTTTCATGCTAATCCATAGGTCACTAAGACATGCAATTTGTGTTGCAGCATTAGCCATTTCAACACTTGTTGTTTTGTGTTTGAGTTTAAAAAAATGAGAAAAAATCTTGTAATAAGTTCCTCTACTCTACAGACTATTCTTACAAATGCTTATGTATATATCTACATCATGTTAATCCAGATAAACATTTTCAGAAATTTCTTATTACATATTTCCATATCAGTACAATAATAGAGCAATCCACCATCTCTTAGGGTTTGGCAGCTCTGCAAAAGTAGCTCAGAATGAAAAGGACTTCGGAGGCTATTCCCATAAAATTCATAATTACATGTCATTTGTCATGAAAATGTCCTGAAGATATGGTATTTTAATCGAACATGAAACATTTTCCATGTAAAGTGTGGTTTGGGTTGGAGGGATTTTCTTGAAAATCTTCATGTTGCAGCTTTGGATGCGATACGAAGTATGGTATTTAACCAATTTTTCATTTTTGAGTTTTTCACTTATGATAAAGCATGAGCAGGACGGATGTGCATGGATGTGAATAGGGGCATTATATACACAAGGAAACAGAATGGAGAGGGTTTCTAAGGATTCCAAAATGGAAAACTAAATCATAGCAATAAAAATGTCAAAAAAAAATTATGATTGGCAAACATTTAGAAGTAAGAGAAATTAATTAGGAAAGTGAGAAAACATTTAAACAATCAAAATAAGTTCAAATTCATGATGACAATAACATGTTGAGACCCAAGGAAAAAATTATGTTCATAATTTTTGTAGTGAAAGAAATGGCATCAAAATTGTTTCAATGCCACATCTGAATTTTGAACCACAGATCTTCTGCTTCATGTGTGGCTGCTCTAACCGCTGAGCTACCATGGCAACTTGCCAGTACGACATTAAATTCCCCGACCAATTCGTATTTCAGACGAATAAGGCATCAGCTACCAGATAACCAAGAAATTCATTATCATAGTACAAGGCAGAAAGAAAATCTACATGTGCAATATTGCAAAACAAATCTAGTCAAAAATGTGTAAATCATAATGGAATAAAACTGTACAATAGGCTACCACTTAATATAAAAAACATTGAAAATGTAAATCTGTTTAAGAAAAAACTCAAATTGTACCTATTAGAGGATGCATTTTATTCAGTTATGGAATATGTATAGGTTGCGCGTTCGTTCTTGACGAATGACCTTGAGCAGAAATCCAATGCGTGAGCCTACCCTTAATAAACAGGTCAGCAAATGTTTATGCTACGATAACAGACACCTCTGTTTTCCTCTGTCGCGTTTGTGTATACAGTCGACTGCAGAAGTTTTGTGCGGTACGGATGTATGTATGCATGCAACGAAAATAGCAATTCAGACGAGGGAGAGATGTCGGGAATAGAATAAATGCAAGAAAGTTAAGTGGAAACAGTTATAGAGGTATAGTGTATAATACGTGTGGCTGATATTACTGCAAGTGTCATAAATTGATTTGTAGTGTTGTACTACTTCAGCTCATAAGCATGCGCGTCATCTCACTGCAGACTGTACCTCCTCTCTCGCCCCCAGGGGGACCTACCACGGTAGGTCCGGGCTTGGCGCACCCGGGGCCCCGAGCCGCTCATCCCCATTATCATCCCCTCGCCTCCATCAGGTCTAGCCACGTTATCATCCACTTAGATTTAGTCTCTTCCTCTTCTAGGTCTTATGGTTTTATGTAGGTTAAGTTTTAGAATTATAACTCCTGTCTCACCAACAGGGATCTATCCTGTCTCCGTGGTTCCTGTCCCACGGTTTCGGCGCAGCTTCCAACTTGTGTGCTCTTCGGAGGCTCAGGCGTGAAGGTTGAGTGGACCCTCCTCACTACCCCTTTTGTGCGACACTAGGTGCGGAGCCGTTCCATTGTCAAGTACACCCCCGTAGCTCCTTAGGGGCCGGGTCCCCATGGGTATCTCGGCGGCCGTGCTGCCGCTGGGGTGTACAGGGGGACCCGACGTGTTACCGCTGTCTGGGGTCCGATGTAATCAACCACAAGTCCCCTGAATCCACGCTGACTCCGTTGAGGCAGCGTGGGCTAGAGTGGGGAGCCACAGGCGGTTATTCCTGTGGTAGGGGCATAAAGTCGGGCCTGCCTTTGGTGGAAATGTCGCATACCGGTAAGTAGTGATAGGCGGAGGGTAACTTTTTCTGATGTACTCCTTGAGATCGGGTCTGAAGCGGGTGCTTCGGGCCGGCACAGACCGGAAGATTTAGGTGTCTTTTTCCTTTATCCCCCGGATGGCAGGCTGACGCCGACGGTCCGGAAGGGGGACCTTTTCATAATGTCTCCTCTGCGCTCCCCCCCTTCAACTCCACGATTTTTGGTTATGAGTATGGTAAGCGAGAAGAAGACCCTGGCTACTCTGAGTCCGTTTTATATTAAAAAGGAAGTAGATCGCTTATGTGGCGCTGTAAAAAATGTCACTCGATGTAGGGACGGCAACTTGCTGATAGAGGTGGCTCAAGACTCCCAAACCGCAAAACTACTTAAAGCCACTCTCCTAGGTTCTTATCCCGTAAAGGTAGAGAAGCATAAGACTTTGAATAGTTGTCGCGGCGTAGTTTCAACATCAAGTCTGGACAACCTCTCTAACGAGGACATAGTTAACTGCCTCTCTGACCAAGGTGTTATTGCTGCATACCGTTTAATTGGTAAGAAGGATGACAAGCCCTCCCCCTTACGTACGGTTTTCCTTACGTTTGAACGTACGACTCTGCCGCAATTCATTTTCTGCGGGTATGAACGCGCAACCGTACGACCGTATGTGCCGAACCCTATGCGTTGTTTCCGCTGCCAGAAGTTCGGGCATACGCAGCAGCGATGTACCGGTACACCAGTTTGTCCTCGCTGTGGTCGAAATGCTCACGACGGCTCCCTGTGCGATCAGGACTCCACCTGTGTCAACTGTGGAGGTGGACACCCGTCGAACTCGCGCGATTGCCCCCGCTTTTTAGAGGAGAAGGCAATCCAGGAGCTTCGGGTTAAGGAACACCTGACTTTTGTAGACGCACGAAAGCGGTATCAGGAACTTCATCCAACCACCACCTTGAAGTTTTCTGCAGCTGTCCGCCAGGCTGTTCCGAAACAGGACGCCGTCGTACAGACGTGCCCCAGTTCGCCCTCTCGGGTTTCCGTGGGAGTACAAACTGGCTCACCTGACGAGCATAGTTCTACTCCACCTACAGTTCGACGACAGACTACCTCTTCTGCCGTCCAGACGCCAGCTCCGCCGCAGTCGACTAGCTCTGAGACTGCTTCGTTGCCTGTTGAACGCCATCGTTCCAGGCATAAACTCCGGGCCAGTAGTTGCACGTCCTCTGTGAAGTCCCGCTCCCGCTCTGCGAGCCGCAGGGGTTCTTCAGACTCCCGCACATCGGAGGAGTCACCGGAGGATGGTGGACCTCACATTATCGGTCCAAAGAGTGCGAAGGTGAAAAAGAAAATAAAGACCAACTACTAATTCGATTTTAGCATGGAAATAATCCAGTGGAATATTAATGGGTTCCGGGCCAGGGCTCCAGACATACAACATTTAGTTTCTCAGCGATCGCCTTCCGTCGTCTGCTTACAAGAAACCCATTTGCAGCCTAATCATGGTTTACATCTACGTAATTTTTCCGCATTTAGACATGACTCTGCAGCTGGTCGGCGGGCTAGCGGTGGTGTGGCTACGCTGGTGGCACATACCATCTCTGCTGCCAGCATACCGCTTAACACGGCGCTGCAAGCTGTAGCGGTTCGTGTACAGCTGCGGGGCCTGTGCTTTTCTATTTGCAATGTCTATCTGCCACCGGTCAATGTCGTACAAGAACACGATCTTCGGGCTCTTCTGGTTCAGATTCCGCCACCGCTTCTATTCCTCGGCGATCTGAATGCCAAAAACACTTTATGGGGCTCCGACATTGACGATGCTCGTGGGTGCCTTATAGCAGACGTTTGTGACATGTCTGGCTTACTTCTGCTGAACACTGGTGTCCCCACATTCTTATCCTCCACTCACGGCACACATTCAGCACTAGACGTTACCTTTTGTAGCCCGGCATTAGTTCCACTGCTTGATTGGTCGGTGCTTTCCGACCTATTTGGCAGCGATCATTACCCCATTAATATTCACCTCTACCATAGTCATACTGTGCCAACACGGCATCCTCACTGGATTATTTCCAGAGCTGATTGGGGGAAATTTCACTCGCTTATTCATCTCACCGACGATGGCTTTACCACCATTGACGACATGGTGGAATATTTTACATGTTCTGTGTTGCTCGCAGCAGATTCCAGCATTCCTCGTGGATCATCTACACCACGACACTTTCCGGTGCCTTGGTGGTCTGAGGAATGCCGTTTGGCTATCAAAGCGCGTAAACGTGCTCTGCGTCTTTTTAGTTTACATCCGACTGAAGACAATTTTATAGCTTTTAAGCGTTCTCGTGCCAGAGCACGTTTTGTTCTTCGGAGTGCAAAGCGCAGATCCTGGGAAAGCTACGTCTCTTCGCTTTCACGTCGCACTTCGGCACAAAGGGTGTGGACTGCTGTTCGGCGTATGTACGGCAAGTGTCGCCGGACCATTATTCCCGCTCTTGCCGTACAAGGCTCCACCTACACCTCCGAGCAGGACATCGCCGACACCCTTGCCGATTCTTTCGCTGCTGACAGCCAAACCCGAAGTTACAGTAATGCCTTTCTAGGAATCAAGGAATCTGCGGAGCGGATAATCCTCAATTTTAACAGTGACTGCAGTGAATCGTACAACGCGCCTTTCACCGAAGAGGAGCTAGAACGTGCTTTGTCTCTCGCAAAGGACTCCTCTCCTGGCCCTGATGACATCCACCGACAAATGCTGCTTCACCTTCCACCTGCGGCTCTCTCCTTCCTGCTGAGCATTTACAACCGCATATGGCTTCAGCAGGTTTTCCCGTCTTCCTGGCGCGAGGGTATTGTCATCCCCATCCCTCGGCCCGGAAAGGACCGGACACTTCCCTCTAGCTACCGCCCTATTTGCCTGACGAGTGTTGTTTGTAAGACCTTCGAACGTATGGTTAACACTCGCTTAGTGTGGTGGCTGGAGAAGAATAACCTGCTGAGCAATGCTCAGTGCGGTTTTCGTCGTCATCGCTCCAGTGTCGACAATCTGGCACGCATGGAAGCATATATACAAAATGCCTTTCTCTTGAAGCAGCATGTCGTGGGCGTCTTCTTCGATCTGCAGAAGGCCTACGATACTACCTGGCGCTATGGTATCCTACGTACTTTACACGGTTACGGTTTACGCGGTCATTTAGCCATTCTCGTTTTAAATTTTTTAAAACTACGCCGGTTTCGTGTCCGCATTGGGAATACACTATCCCACGACAGGATCCAGGAGAACGGTGTACCCCAGGGGTCGATTCTTAGTGTAACGCTTTTCGCCGTGGCGATTGACGGTATCGCCAGTGTTGTTCGTGGGGGAATCCCGATATCGCTGTATGTTGACGACTTTGCCATCTACTACCGCTCTTTTAATCTTGAACACATCGAACGCCAACTGCAGCTGACCATATCCTCTATCGCCGAATGGGCTCATCGCACCGGCTTTCAGTTCTCCCCTACGAAAACACAGTGTCTACACTTTCATCGACTTCGTGGTGTGCATCCTCCTCCTGTTCTTTATTTGCGTGACACGCGTATTCCTTTTGTTCCGCACCTGAAGTTCTTGGGCCTACACCTCGACAGCAAACTCACATGGGAGCACCATATTCGCCATCTTCGTGCTTCCTGCAATCGTTCGCTTCGGATGCTCCGGGTGTTATCTGGGGCATCTTGGGGCGGCGATCGAACCGTCATGTTGAGGTTGTATGGCTCACTGGTCCGGTCCAAATTAGATTACGGCTGTTTTATTTATGGCGCGGCATCTGCCTCTAAACTCCGCCTTTTAGATACGATTCATCATACTGGTATCCGCCTTGCTACTGGAGCTTTCCGTACTAGTCGAATTCCGTGTCTGTATGCTGAATCTGGCGAACCTCCATTGTCTGTACGACGCTCGGTATTGCTTTCTTCATACGTGGCACGGTTAGCAGCTCACCCTGGTCACCCGTCATTTTACTCTGTATTGCGTCCAGACCTAGCCCACCGTTATATGCGAAATAGCTCAATATCCCGCCCCAGCGGTATTCGGTTTCGTGAACTGCTCGCCACACATTCTTTGCGAATGCCTGCTGTAGAGCGGTATTGCCATGGTCGCTTTCCTCCTTGGCAACTCCACCGTGCCCAATTCGACCTCGAGCTTGCAGCCCATGCTAAAGTAACTACCCCTCACTCGGTGTTTCGTCAACTCTTCACCGAGCTCCTGGGACGTTACCCGATTTACTTTCCGGTTTTTACCGATGGTTCCCAGGTGGGTGGTGCTACAGGCTGTAGTTTTGTTTATAACAATGAGGCTCACAAGTACCGCCTTCCGGACGCCAGTTCTGTTTTTACCGCCGAGCTGTTCGCCATATTTTATTTTTTACTCTTTATCTCCAGCTCAGGACCTGGAAATTTTATGATTTGCTGTGACTCTCTGAGTGCTCTCCAGGCCTTACAGCAATTTCTCGGCACTTCAGCACTCATAATTAAAATACAGACACTCATTTCACAGTTACTGACTCACGGATACCAGTTTGTTTTTATATGGATCCCAGGCCATGTGGGTATTCCTGGTAACGAGGAGGCGGATGCGGCTGCAAAGTCTGCATGTCGTCTGCCGGGATTATCCACACGAACTCTGCCTTTTAGTGATGCGCAACGATATTTCCGGCGCCATATTTTTTCGTTCTGGCAGAAGTCGTGGGAAGAAATATCTGGCACCCAATTACGGACAATCAAAGACACAGTAACACCCTGGCCGACATCCGTCAGGGATGCGCGGCGGTCGGAGGTCATTCTCACCCGGTTGAGAATCGGTCACACTCGCGCCACACACGGTCATCTACTGCGTGGCGACCCGGCCCCTGTGTGTCAGACGTGCGGCGTACAACTGTCCGTCCCACACGTTTTGCTTGATTGTCCACGATATACTAGAGAGCGCCAGTCCCTTGGCCTGGGTTTTACTATGCGGTCAATTCTGGGCGACGACCCGGTATCGGTAGATAAGGTTCTGCGGTTCGTCACCCAAATTGGGTTTGGGAAACAAGTTTAACTTGTGTTTTAGTTTTGGTGTTTTATTCTACGGTTTTTAGACAATGAATCCCGGTTTTATTGTAGCACCGTTAGTTTTTACTTTTTAGCTGTTTTATTTTAATATTTATCCGTAAGATTTTTAACGTTTTAACTGTTTTAGATTTTCACGTTTTACCTTCTTACAAGTTTACTGCTTTTTTAGTTTCCCCTTTTTAACCGTATTAATTTGTTTCAGCCCGTAAAAATTGACCTGGGGCCCAAATGACCCAGCTGTCGACGGGCCCTTAAACTCCACACTCCACTCCACTCCACCTCCTCTCTCTCGTTCCCGCAAAAGCTGAGTAGAGACTCGCATTCAACCTTTCATATAAAATTTCCATTCGTCAAGAAGTAACGCGCGACCTATAAATAGATAGCTTTGTGAAGTCTGACTAATTAAGGCTGTATGGGTATGTGTGGTGACCTTAAATGCTGTATGGGTATGTGTGTGACCTTTTATTTTATTGTTCTATTCCTATTGTAGAGCAATAGCAGTAATTTAATAATATTTAATCATTAATAAGCTAAATTTTTGGGATAACAAAACACATGTACATTTATACAGTATTTACAATCCTCCCAGGAATGAACCAGATCTCTCACTTATTGACCAATTAAATAAAGCAATCGTAATTGGAGATTTCAGTGCCCATTCCAAAAGATGGGGTTATGAAAAAGTGGATTCTACAGGGAAGATAGTGGAAGAATTTTTGAATACCACAACTTTTGAACTGATTTATAGTAAAGAAAATCCCACAACCTTCATACATTACTCTGGAGCAGGCAGTAACCCAGACCTCTTGTTAGCTACAACAGATATTGTTTCAAAAATTAAAAAACAAGTTATAAAAGATCCAAGTTCTGGTCACAGAGCAGTAATTGCTGATATAAAACTAGAGAATACAAATAACAGTCAAGGTCTTACGAATCTGTATTGGAACTTCAAAAAAGCAGATTGGAACAAATATAAAACTGAATTAGAACATAAATTTAAAGAACAAACTCACAGCTGCATGACCAACCAGATCATATGAACAAAAATTTCTGTAAAGTCATCCTAGAAACCGCAAAAAAACATATTCCTCGTGGAAGAATTAAAAATTTCAAACCCTTTTGGAACCCCCAGTTAGAAGGACTGAAAAAGCAAAGGGATATAGCTAGAAATACAGCTGAACAAACAAAAAACATATTGGATACACAAATATGGCGAAAGAAATGTGCCTCACTAAAAAAAGAAATTAATACTGCTAAAAGGAATCACTTTAATAATTTCTTAGAAGAAATGGATTATAGGACAGATGGTAACAAAGCTCATAAGTTCATAAAAAATGTCAAGGACAGGAAAGAAAACAACAGCACACCTATCATACACAACAATAAAATGTTAGTAAATGATGCAGTCATAGCCGAAACATTCAATAAGTATTATGCTAATTCACATAAAGTAACAAGAAATAATAAAAAGGAACGTAAAGAATTTAAGAAAGATTTGAAACAAGAAAGAGAATGTGATCCTAACAGTCAATGCAATATCTTTTTTCAAAATTTTAATATACAAGAACTGAACATTGCAATAAATAATCTAAAAAACAAAAAGTCTCCTGGACCAGATCACATACATCCAGAGTTCATAAAAAAACTTTGGAAAAACAGCAAAACAACTACTACTGAAACTCTACAATCTATCCTGGAAAACCACTGTACCTGTTGATTGGCGAAAAGCAATAATTGTCCCACTCTTGAAGAAAGACAAAACAGCATCAGAAATAAAAAATTATAGACCAATAGCTCTTACTAGCATAATAGCAAAAGTGATGGAGAGAATGGTGTCAAACAGGTTAAATTGGTTTCTAGAATCACAAAATTTAATATCCCCATGTCAATCTGGATTCAGAGAGTTCCACTCTACAAATGAACAGGTCTTACTTCGCAGTCAAGAAATCAAAGGCTCCTTCAATAGAAAAGAAGATAATTTATCAGTTTTTATTGATTTTCAAAGTTCATATGATTCTATATGCAGAACAAAACTACTAAAGAAAGTAAAAAAAATAGGGATACAAGGTCCAATGTTTTCATGGCTATGTCATTTCCTAACACAACGCTTTATTGCAACCAGATATGGAAGAAATATATCTAAATACAAACAAGTACACCGTGGCGCAGTGCTCAGCACAACACTTTTTAATATTATTTATTTATGCCAACAAACTTACTGTTGGTGTTTTTAAACACACAAGCCGTGTGTGGGCAAAGTTTAAGAGGTAGAACTGGAACTTAAAAATTCAATGCCACAACTGGGATTTGAACCACAGACCTGCCAGAATGGCAGTTTGTCACAATAGCTCAGTGGTTAGAGCGTCCGCCCGGTAAGCGGAAGGTCTGTGGTTCAAATCCCAGTTGTGGCATTGAATTTTTAAGTTCCAGTTCTACCTCTTAAACTTTTTAATATATTTATTAACGATCTGCCACAACAAATACAAGAATCAGGTGTGAAGTGTGCACTATTTGCTGATGACTTAGTAATGTGGACTTCAAAACCAAAAAGCAAAAGTACAGAATTAGAAAAAACCATGCAACAATCCTTAACCAACTTACAGAGGTGGACCAAAGAAAATTTAATGACTGTTAATACAACAAAATCAAACTACCAAATCTTTAAAACCACTAAAAATAAAAATAAATTTTGAGGGTCAACAATAACCAGAAACAAAGGAATTTGGTATTTAGGAGTTACATTTGATACCAAACTTACATGGACCAAACAAATAGAAAATGTAATACAAAGAGCAGAGAGGCGCCTTTCACTGTTAAAACGTCTAACAGGAATGAAGTGGGGATGTTCCAGAACAACTCTTAATACAACATACAATGTATATATATTATTTACTTACTGCAGCGAAGTTCTTGTAACAGCAAACACAAAAAAGATTCAAATCTTTCAAAACCAAAGTCTGAGATTAATTACAGGTGCTATCAAAACCACACCAATAGCAGCTATGGAAATACTAACCAACCAATACCCCATTGAATATGAAATAGAAAAAGCGGCTCTTATTCAACACGAAAAGTTGATCAGACTCCCATTCAATACATGGCACAAGAGAAATTTTACACATACACTAAAGACTCAGGAGAGCTTTCTTTCCAGAATTCAAGACATCAGGAAGAATTTACACCTTCCTAATTCAAAGGAAAACTTCATATCTAAAGTCAATCCAACACATACATTAGACATCACATATTATTTACACCTGACAGAAGAACTTAAGAAAAGTGATACTCCAACTAGTGTTCTAAAATTATTGGCATTAGAGACAATCCATACTAGATTTCCAGAACATGTAGGCTCCATATTTATACTGATGGATCATTGATATCAAACCAAGATGGAGCAGGTGCTGGAGTCACATGTCACCTCTTTTCCTATTACAAATCTTTAAGTTATGGAACTACCAACTTTGATGGAGAAATTGAAGCAATTCGAATGGCCCTACAAAATCTTTTGTACAGAATTTCACATTTTCAGCAAGCAGTTATTCTCTCAGATTCCAGGGCAGCAATTATAGCAATTACTTCCAAGTTGTCACCAAAAAACCAAACAATTATAGAATGTTGGAAAATCCTTACCCATCTAACAGCACTTCAAAATCACCTAGTCTTCCAATGGATACCGGCTCACTGTGGACTGAGTGGTAATGAGAAAGCTGATTTTCTTGCAAAAAACGGTACCAGCGGTGTACAAAAATCTATAGTTAATCTACCATTTTATGCAGCTATAAGATTAGTGAACTCTGAATTCAAAAAAATTATTGCAAAATATTACTATGAAAAATCAAAGAATAAAAGATGGGAACTACCAAACATTCAAACAGTAATTCCTGAGTATCCTCGAAAAACAGCAGTTGCAACCTTCAGGTTGATTACAGGACATGATTGTCTGGCAAAACATTTAAACAGAATTGGGATATATTCACCATTCTGTCCTCTATGTGATCTGCAAGAGGAAATGGATCGAGACCACCTTAAAATAATCCCGGCCACTTCTAGTGCCCCATCCATCAGTGAAAAATATTGGAGAGCAAGAGGATTAATGACTTCATTGTCAGAAATCCAGCATTAGCTAACAACAAACAACATATTCCTATTGTAACTTGCTGACAATTCCATATCCTGTATACATGATCTGAAGGATGAAATGAATATGAATATGCAAAGTACTTAGGATTGTAAGGTCGCCCTTGGATACTTATCTCAGATGTGAGATTTCCTTTGTGGTCTACCGGGAAAATACGAATTGGTTGGGGAATTTAATCTCATGTGGCAAGTTGCCATGGTAGTTCAGTGGCTAGAGTAGTCGCATATGAATCTGAAGATCTGTGGTTCAAATCCTGGCTAAGGCATTGAATTTTTTCAGTCCTGATTGTACCTCTCAAACATTGGTCATACACAGCTTATGTGTTTAAAAACACATGCAAATAAGTTGGTTGGCATAAAGAAAATAATTGTTTTCTACTTCTCATAAATTCTTTCATACATATTTAAAATGTTATGTATTACAATAATCAGTGCTTTGTTTTCTGTTTTTTCTTCTTTCTGTAGGTATCATTTGAAAACATTCCAAGAAGCAGCAACAAGCCACTACATTAAAGCAAGTGAAAGGTTTCACTGCACTCTTATAAGATCACCAGCCTTGCTTTTATTTTCGAAAACAGATCCTATAGGTACTGAACAATCAAACTACAGAGCACGTGAAAACTGGAACATGTTGGGAATTAAGGTAAAATCTTAATGCTAGGGAAAGATTGTGAACAATGGAAATTTATAGTTTCATTTTATTTAATTTGCCGAACAGTTCATGCCAATTGAGGACTCAGAGAAATGACTAATAATGGTATGCTTTTTTTAATTTGTTTTCAGACTTATGTCAAATGCTGGGATAAGTCACCACATGTGGGTCACTTCCGTAAATATCCAAAGGAGTATATTGCTGAACTCTATGCTTTTGTGGATAGATTGGGATTGGTACCATATCCAGAGAAGATTCAGGCAAAACTATAAAAGCTAGATGATTAACCAACCATGCATCCTGTCATACAGGGGAGGAATATAAAACTGCCATTGAATGGCTGTGCCATTTCTTTGAGCTTTTATATCTTTGAAGGAAATGGTTCACAAGTTTTCCAAAGGAAAGTGCTGTTATGGTTGAATCTAAC
Source organism: Tenodera sinensis (assembly GCA_030765045.1). NCBI lineage: Eukaryota > Metazoa > Arthropoda > Insecta > Mantodea > Mantidae > Tenodera > Tenodera sinensis. The sequence goes on from CM060969.1 coordinate 110,995,168, forward strand.
TTGAGATTTCATTCACAGAATTAAAGATATTGTAAAAAACAAAAAAGAATTCAGTTTCAGGATACTAACATTGCCATGCCTAAGGATGTATTCATAGATGAAAGTTTGCAATTATTTAACAATGCATGAATGTTTAATTTATTAGCTTTTATTTGGGCCACATTTTCATTTTTAAAGATGAAATGAATGTTTCATTGTTGTGTTTTTTGTGGGGTGTAGCTGTTGTGGTGACATGTACTTGATGTAATACTCCTAGTAGTACCCCTTCTCCAACTATGCCCCAAATTATCAAATGCATTCATTCATCTTTTATTTTTGTGTTTACTATAATAGTGTTATTGCAATAAAATGTTCTATTAATATTTCAAACCAACTACAGTTGAACCTACTTAATATGTAACCCAGTTATAAGCAATTTGCATTTATACGTACGTTTTTGTTGGTCCCAGCAAAATGTAATTTAGAAATGTGTTATTGGAAGCTTATTTACATGTAAGTCGATATACATATTAAATTTCAGTGAAATACAACTTGAGTTTTACATAATTATGAGCATATGGCATAAGCTATCTTAAAAGAAACTGGAGGCATATTTTCCTTACTGCTCTTGACTAAGACGCAAACCGAGCAGGCAGCTTGCGGCTGCGGAAACAAAGACAAAGACATTTGCTGGTAGAGCTGGCGGCTTTCAGTGCGACAATGTCATAGCAACAAACAAGAAGTAAAGATACAATTATTATTTATGCCAACAAACTTACTGTTAGTGTTTTTAAACACACAAACAGTGTGTGGGCAATGTTTGAGAGGTAGAACTGGAACACAGCTGGGATTTGAACCACAGACCCTCCACTTACCAGGCGGGTGCTCTAACCATTAAGCTACTGTGACAACCTGCCAGAATGACATTGGATTCCCAAACCAGTAGCTAAATGGCATTGAATTTTTAAGTTCCAGTTCTAGCTCTCAAGTAAAGATACAAATTTTTGTTGATTAACAGAAGTTTTGTCTTTCAGTTCTCAATTGCTTTTAATCAGCCAAGAAGAACAGAAGTAGAAATGTTATACACTAGGTCAGAAAGTAAAATTCATATGAGGTGGAACTTTATCCACACAAAACCAAAACAGAAATTGCTTCAGACTTATACTTGCCTATACCATGCTATGTGCAGTCATCAGTAACAAAATGCAGTGCAAGCATGGTCCTTACAGCAGGACCAAGTTCAAAATAATGTTTTCTTCGAAGATATCCTTGTTTGTAAAATGTTATTCATGTAGGCCCCACTATTGTTTTAAAAAAAAATATGATACATCAAAATCTCATTTATAAGTAATTCTGAGTTACAAGTAATCTTCTCTCTTCCCCTTGATATATGCATACATCAGGTTCAACTGTATTTGCACTGGTTGTCAGTTTCATATTTTTAAAACTTTCATGTATTGTAGAAATTTGTATGCAATGGCAGAGAGATGCCACTTGCTTAATGATATAGGTAGCATAACATTATGTTTGCAAAATCAGTGGGTTTTTGTACCCAATCTATGGACTCCTACAATCAAAGGATTGGCACTACTGGACACTGGTGGAGATTGGGTGCTCAGACATAGTTATGATGTCCAGAAGAGTTCAAGATAAAGTCTAACTCCAACCTAGAACTGTTCAGGACTGTGAAAATTCCATAATAAATGAAATATTGATGAACTGGTTTATTAATACTTTTGCCAAGTTTTTAAACTTGAGGATGGATCCAATTCTTGTATAGTATTGTTGAAATCTACCGTCTTCCTTTAGCCCACTTTTATAATTACAGATATCTGATGCTATTTGTCAGTTGCCTTAGATCCATCAGGCTAAACTGCTGATAAATGTGGTGCACATTGCCTTGTTTACTGACAGATTGAAGTCCAAAGATATAGAAGATTTAATAGGTGTGAATACAGAAAATCACATGGGTGAGACAGACATATTTAATGTCTCACAAGGTTCATTACCTCACACACACAGCATAACAATGTCAACAACATGTAATTCCATTTGCATAATGCTGGTCATCCTATTAAATCATTTGTCCATCCATTGGAATTGTTCTTCAATTAACTATAAAATGTAAATGCATCTGTAGTGTGAGATACCATTGAAGTAGCCATTGCTACAACTCATCGTTCATTAGTCTGATGACCGAAAACTTGCCACAATTGTCTTTGAAACGCAATCAAAGCTGTGTGAAACAAATATCAATATTTCATTTATTAATATTCAGCTCATTGTTTTGTAAGATATGAGTTTTGACTTAATGCATTACCCAATCACATGTTGATTCTGGATTGAAATATCAAGAATTCATAATCTTGTTAGCACTTTTCCAGGGTGTTGCAAATTAAAAATCTGGAAGCTACTTTTATATTGAGTGTGTACCTTTATGTTTTAAATGTTAAGTGTTCTATTTCTTCTCTTTTAAACAGTATTTTTGAGTTTATTACTTTCATTGTTTGAAATTTTTATAATTGTTTGCCCTTCCTGCAAGTGCAGTATAAAGTGCCCCTTTTAGGAATATATAGAAACAGATAATTATTACCAGAGCCCGGGTGTTAAACAAATTGCCTTTTTACTGGGTGCTAGTAATTTAAAAAGTTGTGTAGATATAATCCTGTTTTCAGGCATTCAGAAGTGATAAAAGAAGTTTTTATTTTGCTATTTGAAGGTGTAGCTGCCTATTTAAACTTTTTAAATTGACTAAGCTTTTTCAACTTATTTTCAATTTTTATGTTACATTCAGGGAACTCTAAGGTGATGGGCTTATCACTTAAACACCCTTAACATTGGAATGGAATCATCTTTCATATTGTAATGTTTGTTACTTGTGAAGGGTTCAATATTTCTTTTTGAAAGTAGGTTTATGAGTACCAGTTGTAGGGAAAATATTTTCATGAATACAGCATATACAGTATTTTCAAACCAGTACAGTTTGGCCATTATTTCTTCAGAAACACAAAATCACAAAATGCTTGATAGTCCATAAATCACTAACAGCATCATCAAAATCCACCAGCCCTGAATGTGGGTCTGCTTATTTGTAGTAACACCTAACACATGCGTGCTTTCTTCAGTTTCCACTGCCTTAGCTACAATTGTATTTAAGGTAGACAGAGTTATCCCTAATTTCTTAACAATTTCTGTGCATTTCATGTTGCCACTTTCCTTCACTGCATTCAAAATGCATAATTTTTCAGCAATCGTAATCCACTTCATTTTCTTTTCACCCATGTTCACTAACGAGATTAATCACAACTGAAGCACAGAGCACAAATGACTGAAGCAAATATGATTTAGTATCTCACAACTTTGCTTGAAAATAGCTTTAAGGTCGCTCTCTCTGTTTTCTGAGAAATGTACTACGGTCTCAAAAGTTTTGTCTTCAAATATTTCTTAAGATTTTAAAGAATGAAACCGTCATAAATGCATAAATGGTGAATTTTGCTCTTGGAGATGTAAGCTGTGATCCTATACACATAAAAATCATATAAATGAAAGTCATATAAGCGAAACAATTTGTCATAATATATTATAGGAAAAAAATCCTGTAACTGTGAAACGTATAAAAGAAGTTTTACTGTACAAGGATTTCTTAAAATCATTGAATTGCAATTATACATTAGGAATAACAAAAATGCAATTACACCTTAAAAATCATTATTGCATTACTGTATCTTCCAGTGACTCTACTATGTGTTAACAATGGAAGACAAATCTGCTCTCAGTTCAAGAAGTGGCAAGAAGAAAATAAAACTACTTCCAACAGCCGTATTCACATCTAGCAGTCAATCACAGTTTTCATTAGATTTGATAAATCAATTAGTTGATGCTGGCAGTCTTAGCACACTTTAAACCAAACAATAGTTATTAAGTGTATTATGTGTAATAATATTAAATTATTATTAAAATTTATAACACTTTGTAAGTTTTTCTATTGGCATTTTTGCTTGCTTAAACATCCGGGCTCTGAACTATTACATTTGGTGTTGAATAATATACAGGGTGGAAGGGAAGTCATTACATTCCTTATAATGTGCTTCATAGAAGTATTACAAACAAAAAAAGTCAAATGGCATTTTGTTCTATGATCAGCCGATTTCCAAAAAATAAATAGCTTTTTATCCAAGTTGGATGCGTAATTCCACAAGAATGTGCAAAGATAACAGTTTGTTACTTGTAAGTTGCGCAGAGTAACTTATTTCTGACATAACTTTGGTAGTAATTATGGGACATCACATAGGGTTTTGAAATAATTAATTACTTAAATGAAGGAATACTCTGAGCTGCTATTTCAGAGATTATGTAACTCGACATCGTTGCATTGAGGTTGGTCACGGAATTGACCTGGTTTGTGAATGTAAACTGCTTTCACTTACGGTAATGTTTTGGAAGGTAAGGCTTGTGATTGGCCTACACTGTCATAGTAAACTCAGAAGGACAAGGCAGGGTATGAGTTTGTTTATGTGTGGAACTAGGGAAAATGACCACCCACATAATCTGCAGTGTTGCCAGGTTGTTTTCGATAAAACTAAAATATCTCCATAGGAAATGGTCGGAGACAAAAACGTAAGATACGAAATATGTTCCAAATACAGAGATCTACCACTGGTTTAAATTAATATAATGACTTCCCTTCCACCTGGTATTTTAGCAAATATGGTTCATATGGTTGTACATATGGACTCATATATTTTAAACCAATTTTCCTTCTTTTTGGGAAGGAAATTCTCTATAATTCAGGTTATATTATAATTTTATGCAAGATTAAATAATATGTTACAAAACCCAAAGCAGAGCAGAATGAAGTCCCATTCATAACTCAAGCAGTATTTTAAAAAATTCTTCATATGGTATGTTAAGTTTATTTATTTATATCTCACCATTCCAACTTTGTTAACTACTCTTATGTGATAGAATGTTAATTCTTAGCAGTATGCTTAATGGAAATCAACTGTTCTTTCATACTAGCCGTGTGAAGGACATGGTTGGAAAAGGTAGAATCAAACTGAAAAATTCAGTGCCATAGCTGGAATTTTTCAGTGTCATTCTACCCTTTCCTTTGCTTAATGTTATGTTAGATTTTCAGTTATTTCTCTCAATTACAGTGTCTTAAGTATACAGTACAACATGCGTGATAGATATCCAAAGATTAGCTTAGTAGTGCAAGTTGTTAAGCAATACTTAGTGCCATTATCTTTTATGCTTTAGTTCCTTGACTGATATTTTATGCTACACATATCTGAGTGTTGTTGTAAATGGCTACTCTTATTTGAATAAAAATTAAATTACTTATTTTCATTAGTGAAATTTCCCACCCACACCTCCTTAAAAACTTGCAGTCCAAGAAAGGGCCCCGGTGTAAGCAAATGCAGTGTCTGCTGCAGCAGAACCTCTAAGTGAATGAAAATAATGCATTGCATGTACTATCTCCAAGTTTGCACTTCAAATAATAAGACAGGGAATAATGATGTTATTTGAATAATTGTTTCATCTAAAAATAACTTAAATAAGCAGCTTCTATTTTCTATCATGGCCATGCAATAAACAAAATTCCCACGAAAAACTGAAATTTAGTTTTATTTATGCATGCTCTTTAACTGCTGTCATTCTGCGGCCACTTTATTAGGTCTTTTGATGTGCCGTAAGTCTACAACATGGGAACAGATTCTACTTCCCTTCCAAGGGAACCATGCTAAGGATTTTTATACCCGATAATGTCCATCACCCTCCACTAAGTTTAAATCTGCACCCTCAGGAACCAGAAGCTAGCATGTTACCCTTAGATCACAGAGGACAACATTCCCATGGAGGGAAACAATAGTTGAGCTAATACAATATTACTTATGTCACGGCTGAATCTATAACAGGTCAGAGCAGTATAATTAAGCAAAGAAGTTGTTAAGCTTTTAAAAGTGGAGGAAAAACAATCATTTTGAATGTAGTCAATTTTCTATTTGAACATGATGCCCTTGGTTAAGGGTGCCATTAAATTAACATCAGAAGTAACTGGTGTATCTTTGAATGCTTTGCAATCAAGTTGTACACAGGCTGATTAGAAATCTGGGTGACAACTCAAGAGATATCACCACTTTTAAATCCTGAGCAGGGTGTCATGTATTACTTGACTGCTCTGATTAACACATAAGTTTTTACTGTTTAAAGCACTTATTTTTTCATCCATTCTTGAATTAGCACATTCATTGTGTTTTTCCAGTGGGAAGAGTTATGCTCTGCAGCGAATAAGATGCATTGGTGTGCTCAGTATTGTCACCTTATTAGCTGCCCCCTCTCCATCACTCTTCATATTTCCCTGTCATTCACACACTATCCTATAATCGCTCCAATCTTAGGTCCCAATTCAATGTAAACACATGCTGTCAACAACCAACTGTGCGAAAGCAAAGTACACCACAAAATATAGTACCATAAGTATTGGCGATTATCTGTGTGTTTTCAGCTTGAAACTTGATTAATATAAAATAGCAAATAATATTAATAAGAATAGTGTCCAAGCGGCATTTGTTTGTGTTTGTCATAGATGATACACAAGGTTACCACAATGGGATACAAGGTCTGGATCTAAGGCTGGATGGAGTATAGATCATGCAATTCTAGCTGGTGGTTTTGTGGTTAGAAGTCAGAAACAGTGAAGTGATACACTAACTTGAAAGATTGTTGACCCAGATTTATGACACTAACTTCATTTACTTAACATTTAAATGCGGGACATGTTTCAGAAGCTGTTGCTTCCATCCTCAGCCTCTGACAGAGACAGGATTACAGGTAGTGGTTACAAAAATGGCATCATTTGATCTTGTGATGAAACAAGAACCACATTGCTATTGAACAACCTCAATAGTTTCATCACAAGAAGACCAGATGATGCCACTTGGCAATGGGTAGTCCACTTTCGCCATTTCTTGCTAATCTTTTCATGAGTTTTTTTTAAACTCAAATTATAAAATCATTCCGTCTAATTTTTAAAATATGGTAAAGATATGCGGATGACATTTTTGCTGTTGTCCCTAAAAACAGATAAATGATGCTTTAAAAGTTTTAAATTTACAAGATAAAGCTATACAATTCACTTTGGAAACTGAAAATAATGGATGCCTTTCATTTCTGGACTTAAAAATTAAGACAACAATAAATTGAATTTTGGTATTTACAGAAAATCTACTCACACTGATAATTACATAAAATAGAAAAGTTTTAATCCTTTTGCACATAAATTTGCTGTTTTCAATAGTTTAATTTATAAGTTAATAAATATACCCCTTAATAAAGATGAGTTTGACATAGAATATAAACACATTATTAACACTGCAGTAATTAATGGTTAAATACAGATTTTATACATAAAAAGGAAAATTTAAGCATCAAAAAGCTGTTAAAGAAGTTTCAACGCTTAAACAAATAAAAGATAATTGTATTTTTAAAAAGTTTACTTACCATCCATGGACCAATAAATAATTTACAAATATTTTTAAACAATATGGAATAAATTTGGTCCCTCAAAATAAATTTAATATAAAAAATTTACTTAATTTTTCTAAAAAAAGATAAAATACCAAATTATAAAAAATCTGGCATTTATCAATTTAGCTGTTTGGATTGTGATAAGGTTTATATTGGTAAAACTAAACATCATTTAGAAACCAGAATAAAAGAACATTTTAGGAATATTAAATGTAAACAAACTGATAAATCAGCTGATGGCAGATCATTTTTGGTCATTTAATGATGAAATTAATCCAGAAGTTAAATTATTAAAACAATTAAGTGGACCTATATATTTAATGGTTTGGGAAAAAAATTTTATTTTAAAAAACAGGAACCGTGTTATGAACTTCAAATTACCTTCTATAGATTATATTTATAAATTTTTGTTTTCAGAGATTGGTAAATAAAAATTGAATATCAGTATTTGTTTTTTGTTTTCAGAAAAAAATGAAAGATTGTAGCTTTGGTAATGAATTTGTTTGTATAGCTTTGAGAATGAGTTGGAGACACCTTGAAACTTGAGTCAGTTTGTGCAAAAAGAACTTGCAACATTACTAAGATAAGTGAAGTTTTTAGTTTCTAATTTGTTCTTACTTTAGAATCTTATTGCTTCACTGTTAATAGCTTCAATTTTCCTTATTTAACTTCTTTAGTTTGAAGCAATTATTTCTGGCTACAATTACCATTTTAACTATGATGGATAATAATTTAGAATTTAATAGTTATTTGTTTCATTTAAATTTATATTTACTAAATATCAAATTAAATCATATTTAAAATTACAAGAGAAGAAAAGACATATTCTTGCAGGCATTAGGTTTTTGAATATTTGTTTAAAAAGAAAAGTAACCCCTGTTTTTGTTAGAAGAAATGTTAAACTAGATAATAATAGTATTTATCAAAAGGCAGCAGAAAAGAAAGTTATTGAAGTTGAAAGAACTTACATTTTAAAAAATTAAATAATATTGAACTTAGGTTATATGACTTACATTTAAAATTAACACGTATTTTAGGTAACTTAATTTGGGTTAATTTTGAATCAAAATTATTTGAGTATCTAAATTTTAGCATGAAAAGAAAAACTAAGAGGTTAAAAAACAAGTTAAATAGATTATGCCAAAAGCAACAGAAATTGAATATAAAGAAACCAAATAATCAAACAAACAATGTAATTAATTTATCAAATTGTAACTTTAACGAGAAAGAAATAAATTTTCTAAATAAAGGTATGAAAACTTGTGTAAGTTTTTCAAAAAACACAGATAATTTTGTTGCAGATATTGAAATTGCCAGTCAAGATTTAAATGACATTAATAAATATTTGATTAAAATGAAATGCACTAAAATTTTGAAAGATATAAATAAAAATCATTCTAAAAGTAATTATAACAATCAGATTATTAAATCACTGAAAGAAAAGGATGCAATTTATACTAAAGCTGATAAAGGCAACAAAATTGTAATTTTAGATCAATCTGATTACATTAATAGAGTAGAACTTTTGCTTGAAAGTAAAGATTCTTAAAAATTAATAATGATCCTTTAAAATCATGTATTTCAACTTTTAATAAAACTCTCAACGAAGTGAAACTGATACCTAAAAAAGAAAAAAGTATTTTAAAGTTAATAATCCTGTTTTACCTAGGTTATATGCACTTCCAAAAATTCACAAACCAGGAAACAAAATGAGACCCATTATAAATTCTATAAATTCACCTACGCATAGTTTAGCTAAATGGTTAACTAAAAAATGTACTTTTGATAAATTTGAAAGTTTAAGTATTAAAAATTCTTTTGAATTAGTAGAAAAGATTAACAACATAGTATTGTCTGATAATGATAAACTCGTTTCTTTTGATGTAACTGCTTTATTTCCTAGTATTCCTAGAAAAAAGCTTTTGATTTTTTTAAAAAAATGGTTAAATTCTTTAGAATTAAACAAAGATTTAATAGATGTTTTGTAAAACTTACAAATCTTTGTTTAGATCAAAATTTCTTTAGTTTTAATGGTAATTTTTTTCAACAAACTTCTGGCTTGGCAATGGGTAGTCCACTTTCGCCATTTCTTGCTAATCTTTTCATGAGCTTTTTTTGAAACTCAAATTATAAAATCATTCCCTCTAATTTTTAAAATATAGTATAGATATGTGGATGACTTTTGCTGTTGTCCCTAAAAAACAGATAAATGATGCTTTAAAACTTTTAAATTTACAAGATAAAGCTATACAATTCACTTTGGAAACTGAAAATAATGGATGCCTTTCATTTCTGGACTTAAAAATTAAGACATAACAATAAATTGAATTTTGGTATTTACAGAAAATCTACTCACACTGATAATTACATAAAATAGAAAAGTTTTAATCCTTTTGCACATAAATTTGCTGTTTTCAATAGTTTAATTTATAGGTTAATAAATATACCCCTTAATAAAGATGAGTTTGACATAGAATATAAACACATTATTAACACTGCAGTAATTAATGGTTAAATACAGATTTTATACATAAAAAGGAAAATTTAAGCATCAAAAAGCTGTTAAAGAAGTTTCAACGCTTAAACAAATAAAAGATAATTGTATTTTTAAAAAGTTTACTTACCATCCATGGACCAATAAAAAATTTACAAAGATTTTTAAACAATATGGAATAAATTTGGTCCTCAAAATAAATTTAATATAAAAAATTTACTTAATTTTTCTAAAAAAAGATAAAATACCAAATTATAAAAAATCTGGCATTTATCAATTTAGCTGTTTAGATTGTGATAAGGTTTGTATTGGTAAAACTAACGTCATTTAGAAACCAGAATAAAAGAACATTTTCGAAATATTAAATATAAACAAACTGATAAATCAGCTGTGGTAGATCATTTTTAGCCATTTAATCATAAAATTAATCCAGAAGTTAAATTATTAAAACAATTAAGTGGACCTATAGATTTAATGGTTTGGGAAAAAAATTTTATTTTAAAAAACAGGAACCGTGTTATGAACTTTGAATTACCTTCTATAGATTGTATTTATAAATTTTTGTTTTCAGAGATTGGTAAATAAAAATTGAATATCAGTATTTGTTTTCTGTTTTCAGAAAAAAATGAAAGATTGTAGCTTTGGTAACGAATTTGTTTGTATAGCTTTGAGCATGAGTTGGAGACGACTTGAAACTCGAGTCAGTTTTTGCAAAAAGAACTTGCAACATTACTAAGATAAGTGAAGTTTTTAAAGCGTGTTCCACCCTTAAAAGACAGTACACGTTAAATGGAGCGCAGTGTTGCAACATGTACTAGTTGCAAATCTTTCTCCGCGAGCGACTCGAGGTGGCCTGAGTCCTGTACTTAGTCCTTCAATTGCTGCTTGACGAGACGGGCACTTTTAACTTTGGTATCCCTCCACGCCTTTGTTACTGTATGACCTAAATTTACAAATGACTCGTCTGTATAAACAATTGATTTCCCCTGGTCCCTAAACCTTTTTATGTTTTTTAGATATTTATGTCGCCATCTGATGATATCAATATCGTCTGTTTCTATTAATATGCACTTGTTACCCTTTCTTTCATATTCGAACCCCAAATCAGAGTGGCCCTTGAGAAATTTGGTATGGTCTCATCACTGTTGAACTGTGACAAAATTATATTCAGCGTGGATGGAATATTTGCAAACTGTAAAGAATGAACAATTCGTCGCACTCCATCTTGCACTATTCAATCATATTGCATTAACCTAGTGTTTTGTGTAGTCCCGCCCTTTTTGCTTTCTTTTTCGATGGCGTTCTTAGAGGTCCCTTCATTAGTTCCTTTTTAATCATACACACTACTGCTTCTGAACACCCGATAGCCTTAGCTGTTTCTTTTACCGCCTTACTTACACGCATTTTACTTAAAAAATAATCTAACACATTCATAATTATTTGGCGTTCCTTACTTCTTTATTTACCAACATATCGTCCCTTCCTAGCTTCACCCTCCATAACTACAAATATTTACAAAAATATTAAACAAATAACGCAATAACAGCTCACAGTTACACAGACGGCTTCTTTCGAACTAATGCTAGTGCTGCTCCTTATACTATCTTCTGTGTCAGGCCTGACGCTGAATAGATGAATACCTTTTGTTTGTCTTACTGGATAAAAGAAAGAGGTTACTGCCTTTTGGTTTATTTTAAAAACTTTCTCCAACCTTCCTCAACATTTGTTCTCGCTGGTTCCCTGATGTAAACTCAATAACAAAAAAGTTTCACACTGCGTAACTTTTGCAGTGCACAGATATAAAATTTCCCGAAAACATTTAATTTAAAAAATTATAACACTTAACTGGGTAAACATAGAGAATTCAAAGTAGGCAGGTAGTAGCACTATGGTTTACTCCTAAGGAAAAAATATAGATGCATTCTAGCAGTTTGTTAGTTAGTGCGTGATGAGTATAGAAACAGCAAATATCGGACTTCTATTGAAAAAAACGTTTTCTGAAGAAATTTGGACCTATAGAAATGTATAATGACTCTGAAAAGGATATAACCTGATAGAGAAAAAAATTCTGCATAGGATAATGTGTTCAAACCTGAAATTTATAACAAATGAATATTTATACCATGCTATTAGTAATCTGGCAACAGCGCGAGGGTAGAAAAGGATGCGGCTAATGGCAACTTGTATGCGCTAGATAGAGACAGAGATGTCCCATTTAACTCCATACTGTCTTCTAAGAGTGGAACGCTATATAGTTTCTAATTTGTTCATACTTTATAATCTGTGGATGCCATTGTGTTGCATGTGTTTGAATTGTTTTAGAACGTATATGCAGTTATAGTTACTGCTGTTATTTTTGTGTTCACAGCACAGTAGTGCATTAAATATATAGTATGATATTTAGTGTTTGGAAGTGATTTTATCCAAAAGTGCTATTGCAGAAAAAGATTTGCTGAAGGTGAGTAGGTTCATCATATTTGTGTGTAATCATGGTCAAGCATTATTATCGTTTGAAAGCAAGTTACTTTAACTCTGTGATATATGAAGTTAGAAATAATGCTTTTATTATGTACATTGGCAGTACTGCTTTTTGGTGTAATGTCATCTGTACTTTAATGTATTGCTGGCCATATTGAATTCTTGAGAACTGTCAATAAACTGTTTCTGCTATACTGTTCTTCAGAGGATCTTACAATAAAGCTTGCTAAGTAATTAAAAGCAGAACAATTATCAAGCATTTATTTACAATTATAATACAAATTCTGCAGTTTTCCAATGATTTCATTTTCTCGTGCTGAAAAGTTCTTGTTTTTATTATAACACACTTATTGAACTGCAACTTAGTTATTTTGATACAAAAAAAGAATGTTATGAAGAAACTAAACTTGCTTTCTCTTTTCTTTTCTTTTTATGTTTTTGTTTCTTCCTTTTTCTCCGCTGTTCTTCTTCTTCTTCTTCAGCAATCTCATCAGGATCTTTTCCTTCCATGATCAAATTTTTTCGTTTATAAATTTCCTTTTTCTCATAAAAGTTGGTCTCGTCTAACTTAATTTCTGCTTCTCTTTTTGTTACTGACACCTGTGTGAGTATCTTGACAACTTCTTTATCTGGAACAAGAATGTAAGGCCTTTATCCTAGGGAATGGCTGCATACAAAGCATCTAGCTCATGAGTAGGAAAACCATTTGGTGATGTAAGAAAATGTAAAACTGATGAAACTGAAGTATTTATTACAGTGGAGCATATTAATGAATTGAAAAATATGTCAATATTTCTAAGTTGGAGAAGAATGTGACATAGTTTTCAATTAAAGTAAGGGAATGTTGATCATGCCCTAAATCAACAGCCAACAATTGATAAATATGCATAAAATGGAATAGAAATCTGTCTCATTTTATAACGACATTTACAAAAACCCACGAGATGACATCCATGGCTAGCAGTCATCAACAGCCTGAGGATGAGACGTTAACTCTCGAATAGCGCTACACAGTAAGAACATATTTTAAGTATAGTGATGAGTCTAAAAATATTAACTGCCAAGAATTCTACTAAACTCTTACATCACTCTAAATAGACTCCATTTTAACAATATTTTAATCACAATATGGCTTCATCTTCTCTCTGTAAGTTGAAACTTGGAATACCAGAATTGCATTATTGCTATTGAAAATGCACCATGGCTATTATTGGCATGCTTGTAAATGCAGCACAACATGCTTATAATGCCGGGGTTGCATAAACATACATATGAATTAAGGCAAATTACATTGTCTTACCATCAACTTTGTACTCCATAAGTTTTGTATTGATGGCTCCTTCAATAGCATGCAGCAGTTTTATATCATGTGGTGTAACAAGTGATATAGCCATGCCAGTACGTCCTGCTCTTGCAGTTCTTCCCACTCGGTGAATGTAGTCCTTGGGAGCATTTGGTAACGTGTGATTAATGACCAGCTCCACAGCAGGTATATCCAGCCCTGCAAGGATTATTATGTGCTCATATTAATCCCACCTTTCTACAAAACAAGAACTTTAATGTTTAGTTGCAAGTAATCGGGAAACTCACTAACACATGAAATAAGGGTACAATGTGATAAATAAGATGTATAGATTTACAGACCAATTAACTGCACTAGAAAAAGTTCTGATAGGTCACTTTGTGTAACATACTTTTCTTCTTTCAATTTATGGTAAACATTGACCAGACACAATTTCAATTTAAGCAATATGGTCTTGGTTACAGGCACAAAATGGAAAACAAAACATGTTTTTGCTTTCCCTACAATATACATAGTAGGTAGGGAAAGTATTGCAATTCCATCCAAAAAGTTAATACCAAGATTTTAGCAGAAATACATGTTTTGAGATGCCCTTAATCCAAAGAGAAAAAGTCTTTTTATAAAAAGGTTTATGCATACATATACATACATGTGTGTGAGTGTGTGCATCTGCAAACAGCATAACCAAAAACAAACAGACAGTTAAATACCAAATTTGGTATGGTGGCATTGAATTTTGCAGTTCTGATTCTAGCTCTCAACCAAACTTGTTACTTAAGATCTGTATCTTCCAAAAATGCCACACAAAGGTTTTCAAGAAAATTCTTCTATCTCAGACTACCCTTTACATGGAACACTTTTGAAAACATCTGATGTGTTGCAGTCACATGACTTTCTCTACTCTTGTGCTAACCATTCTACAAACTCTTATTCCTATTTCTTCTTTATGTTAGTTGAGATGAACATTTCTACAAATTATTTTATTGCTTATTCCCTTGTGGATGCAAGGGGAATATTAGAATACAGTAGGCTTTAAGCGATAGTCAAATATTTTAAAGCTATGAGATCCCGTTCTCTTTGCACGCTTAACATATAAAAAAATGAACAATGATGTTACATTTCATGAAAGTTTTACATTTTCCGAAACTTAAATACCAACTTTGGTTTTTAACCGACTTTTCGTTTTTGAGATATGCTGTCCACAGACTGACAGACACACAGGCCTTTTTCTAAAAATGCTTTCTTTGGATTCAGGGGGTCTCAAAACACATATTTCCGGTGAAATCTTGACATCGAATTTTTGAGTGGAATACAATACTTTCTCTACCTACCAGTAGAGAAAGTAAAAATAGCTCTAACAATTCTGATCAAAATACCACGTTTAAAATATTTCTGTGCCAAATTAAATGTTATATTTTGAATTTTGTGTGAATGTCTTCAGAAGTCCTCATTCTGGACAGGTCCAAATGACTTAGCTGTCAATGAGCCCTTAAATGCACTGCTGTCCACTCCAGCCACTCACTTACTCATGCTCACTCTCTTCTCATTCTGGATGAGTTTAGGCCTAACTAGTAAACTGTAAGAGATAGACAAAATCTTACTGCACAAAAAATAGTTCTCAATAAAAAACACAATTTATGTCTAATACATTCTTTTTTGTAGAGTGAAACATTTCTGAGATATTCCTTGTTATTTGTTTCAATTTTCCAAACAATGCTTTTCACAAATGGCCCTTAAAAAATGTGACTCGCTTCAGCCTATTTACTGTATTCTTCTATTTGAAATACAGTAAGTACAGTTTGTTCACCAGCTCATGGTCCCTGGCAGAAATGCAGTGAGTCAGCACATCAGTAAATAATACTAGGTACAAAGTTATATCTGAAGCTGGACTCATGCTTCTGATTGCACTTACATTACATGCAACCAGAAGCACAAGTCCAGCTTCAAATATCCCCTTGTACCTATACCCTATTCAGCCTTAAAGTGCGTACGGATGTCAACATTACACTGCAGCACAACTTTTGGCATGAGTGAAATGGTGAAGCATGATTGGAAATAGTTCCTTACTACATTGCCTATATTATCGCTTATTTGATACTTTCAAGTAATGAACAGGGTGAATAAATATCGTAATTTATTATTGAAACTTACAAAACATTTAAACATGCACATAAATATTTTACTTCTATTTATTATCACATGGCACTCGGTAATTCTCAGATTATGTTGTTACTGCAGTGAAGTGATGCTCTGACAGTTCTTATTACTAGTAATGCATGTGCAGTCCATGTGGTGAAGTGTTCAGTTCCTCAGAATATGGAAACATAAAAGCGGAACGTCTCTAAGACTCTTGTAAAGACTATTGTATTATATGTGTTTAACTTTTTCTTTCAAAGTTATGGCACTCTGGCTGCTAAAGACATAACCAAATTGACGTCTGAAGCAACTGGTATTTCTATGTACACTGTTTCAAATGTGAGAATGGAAATGAAACAAACAGGAGCTGTAAAAGTCCCTAAAAAGAAAAGGGAAAAGCCATTGAGTGTTTTAGGCCAAGTGGATGACTGTTAAAAGTGTTATTTGCTTTAAAATGGATAGTTTCTTTTTAAACAAAGAGCCTCCTATAGTAATGAACAGTGGACCAGATCTTCCATATTTTAGGAAAACCACGTTCCACACTTTCCTGAAAGACATTGGGTTTCAGTTTACAAAAAGAAAGAAAATTAATGTGATAATTGAATGGGAAGTTATGGTGGTGTGGAGACATTACCTAAGATCAGAGGGTACTGCGCCTCAACCTGATGACTCAGGTTAATGTATGTTTTAATCACAAAATTATATTTCATAACTTCTTAATCAATTTCTTTAATTAGTGTATTTTATTTAATAAATATAAGCAGAGTGCAATTCTAACCTCGCACTGCTACAGTGAAAGATATGATGGTTGTGATAACAGTCAGACATAAACAGCTTTATGCAGAGAACAACACGTGCTTGTTGGCACAGTGATACAATCACAATGTTTATGCGCTTATCCACTTTAAGCTCGGAGGGACTATAGAATTATTTACTGATGCATTGACTCATTGCATTCCTGCCAGGGCCTATGAGCTGGTGAACAGACTGTAGGCTCAAGCAATAGTAAAATAAGAAAATATGTAACAAGACCATTTCTATGAATGTCTATCTCGATTAACATGAATAAGCATACATATACAGGGTGTCTTAAAACAATGTATTAACAATATGAATGACTATAAAATTATTATTTATGAACAGAGAGACAAGTTTAAAGACTTGAATTGCAGAAGAAGAATGTAATTAAAGAATCATGTTCACAAATGTTCAAATAGATCACATGTAATTGTCCAAATAATGCAAACCACTGGATTTGCACATGTCACGAAACAGTCCATTTGGAATTTCGTGACACTGTCATTCAATTTGTAATTTCAATGCATCAATTGTTCTTGGTTTTTTTGCTATAAACTCTGTTCTTGAGGTATCCCCATAAAAAGAGGTCTATTGGTGTGAGATTTGGGGAACGTGCAGGGTATTCATTTCCAGCCCTTCGTCCAATCTATGTGTCTGGATAAGCTGCATCGAGGTGAGATCTTACATAGCGATGGTTGTGGGGAGGTGCTCCATCTTGCTGAAAGTAAATCTCGTCATCAAACATCTCTTCAATGTGTGGACCAACAGATTCCTGTAGCAAAGTTAGGCACCTGTCACCATTTACAGTTATGTTAAAACAAATGGCCCTATGATGCCCAACGCTGATATCTCACATCTCACTGTTACTCCTGGTAAGTTTATGGATAGTCATTCTTTAATTACACTTTTCTTCTGTAATTCAAGCATTTAAATTTGTCTCTATGTTCACAAATAATGATTTTATAGTCATTCAAAGTGTTAGTACATAAGGTCAGTCAATGATAATTGCTTATTCTAACAAACACAAACTGTGTATAGGCAAACTTTTAAAGATATGAGCACAACTGAAAAATTCAATGCCAGAACATTAAATTCCCCAGCTGATTTACATTTTCCTGGTAGAACAAAAGGGAATCTTAAATTCAAGATCACATACCTCAATGATGACTTGTGCTTACAACTGTATGTCATTAATGGAATATGTGGTCTTGAATTTGAGATTCCCTTATGGTGTACTGGGAAAATACAAATCAGTTGGGGAATTTAATGTTGGAGAGACATATTGCCAGGTAGCTCAAAGGTTAAGAGCATTCGTATGTAAAGATTCATGGTTCAAGTCCCAGCTAAGGCATAGCATTTTCAGTTCTGATTCTATCTTTTAATGAATAAGCACTTTTAAAAATATTCTGTACAAGAGTTGGGAAAATCATGAGATTGCACACATCAGATTTGTTTCTTTATTAATAAAAGAAACAAAAGGTACAAATTCTATGAGGTACTTACATATGCTGCATGATAGTTCAACACAGAAAAACTTAAAAGATATAACAATGATTATTTCCAAAATGGTTTAGAAAATTAGGAGATATAAATTTTCAGGATTCGTAGACAATAAATGACAGAAACCAACAGTTGTGTTTAGAATAAAACGAATCAATTAATAAGAAATTTCAACTTACCTCTGCTAGCAACATCAGTAGCTATCAATATCCTTACAATATTGGATTTAAACTGTGTTAAAGCTGCCAATCGTTCTTTTTGTCGTATCATTGCATGAAGGGCTACATTTTCAAATCCAACCTCATTGAGTGTCATAGATAGCAGTTGACAGTTCCTAACACAATGCAAACAAAAAACAAACCTGTGCATTTAAAATATTTCAAGATTATGCATACTTAAATCTTTTACTGTGCCTATGTAGACCATGAAAAAATCAATTTCCTATACAAAAGAGGTGGAATCAGGACTGAAAAATTCAATGCCATAGCCTGGATTTGAACCACGGATCTTCCACTTGTCGAACGACTGCTTTAACCACTAAGCTACTGTGGCCAACTTGCCAGTACAACACTAAATTCCCCAGCCGATTGTACTTTTTCCCAGTTAAACCACAAGGGAATCTCACATCAGAGATAAACACTCCAAGGGCAACTTACAATTGTAAGTACTTTATATCCCGGATTTAAGGAACCTTCAGATGGTACTTATTATTTATGCCAACAAACTTACTGTTGATGTTTTTACACACAAGCCGTGTGTGGGCAATGTTTGAGAGTTAGAACTGGAACTTAAAATTCAATGCCACAGCTGGGACTTGGGCCACAAACTCTCCGCTTTGAATTCTCAAACCAGTTCGTATTTGTCCCAGTAAACCACAAAGGCAATCTCACATCAAAGACAATTACCCTAATGGTGACTTACTATTGCAAGTACTTTAGTCCCGGGATTAAATAACCTTCAGATGGTAATTATTATTTATTTATGCCAGCAAATTTATGGTTGGTGTTTTTAAACACACAAACCGTGTGTGGGCAATGTTTGAGAGATAGAACTGGAACTTAAAAATTCAATGCCACAGCTTGGATTTGAACCACAGACCCTCTGTTTACTAGGTAGGTGCTCTAACCGTGAGAAATACCAACTGGTTTGAGAATTCAATGTCATTCTGGAAGGATGTCACAGTAGCTTAATGGTTAGAGCACCTGCCTAGTAAGCGGAAGGTCTGTGTTTCAAATCCCAGCTGTGGCATTGAATTTTTAAGTTCCACTTATACCTCTCGTTTATAAGTAATGTTTCAATTGTTTGCAAGCATAAGCAAGAGGCTAAACCTTTTAGTTATTACCACTCCAGAAGAAGTTGCATTATTGGTTTTCAGGACTTCGCATGACATGTATGAGCAGAAAGAGGGACCAGCAGAATGGCATATCTGTAGTTAACACCATAATACAAGTGAGACTTTCTATTTACAAAGTATGTTACATGAACAAACACATGAGAGAGAGAGAAAGCTATAGGAAGAATGAAGTCAAGGAGTCTGCTAACGGGTGGCACAGATAATGGTGGCCTACATAAGTATAAAATAAACACTGTGACGCCCTCTGCACTTGGTGGGGGACAGACAAGGCTGGACTGCCTCACATGCCTGTTGTGTGTACAAGACTGTTAACAACCAAAGTGGCAGAAACAAAAGGAGTCAAGAATATAAGTGCTGAGGCATAAAAACTCCTACAATCGAAAAGAAGAGAGACAGCAGATAAGCAAAACTTGGCTCCCGGCTCTAATAAGAGGGAGAAGAAAACCCGAAACACGGAAAGCTTTCTCCTTTATACCATGATCAGAGACCTCCCATTTGCCAGCATTTTGAGATCGATAATCTCATGTTGGTATTCACGAGAACGAGCGATCGTGAAAATTTGTTACCATGGACACTAATAACAAACAAAGATGAATATGAAAGTTTGCAGTGAACTTTAATTTATGTGCAGCCGCTAATAACAGAGGTTGGCCCTGAAGATGCTGGACGCAGTTTCCAGCAAAACGTCGGAGGAAGGTAATCCAACTCCACCACAGCCCACAAACCCGGAAAATCTACTTAACATAGGAGTCAAGAATGTTTGCAAGACTTCTAGCTGAGTCGTTTCCAATGCATGTGTATGCGGGACTCGAGAAAGGTCTGTGTGACGCCATCCCAGTATATAAGGAGAGCAGAGCAGTGAGTCAGTGAGTACGAGACAGCTGTCTATGTGTATGTTGTCTTGTTGGATACATTGTGCATTGTAAGAAGATTCTAACAGGTTTCTAGTGATTGTAACATTGTAAGAGTTCCAATATCAATGGCAGCAACTTCATGGCTGATGTCTTTCAGTTCTTGTATTGTGTGTGGATTTGTTTCATAGATCTTATCCCCAAAGGGATGCATTAGAAATATGGCATATCACCCTGTCTGTCTTTTTCATTTTACATTCTGTGCAGATCTTGTAATGTGCCATTTTTTAAATAACTTCTGTATTGCACTCTTTGCTGGTAGTGCTCTACCCAGAAATTTGTCCCTGAAAATTTTAAGTGTTTCCTTAATCGAACTGGTTTTCAAATATGCTTGCACAACTTGAATTCCTTCTTGTATCAAGAAAATCATTTCACAGAATGCAAACAGGAACATGTATGTGAACTGAGGAAATAAACCAAAATGCTGAGAGAAGAATGCCAACTATTGATTAGACAGAAGAAGGCCAACTATCGATTATTATTCATATTGCATAAAATTGCCCATTATTGTAATGTAGTTTGATTCAATTTTAATGACCCGTTTTAACAGAACTATATATATATACAATGGAAATAATGGATTTGCATTCAGAGACGGGCCACTTTTATCTGCACCACCCAATATTAAAAGTATTATTGTACACTTACTTGCAGGTATCTGTAAATATCATAATTGATCCTTTCTCATAATCTGTGAAGTACTTGCGGACTGTTTCAACAAGATAGCTATCTTTTGTACTGATTGGGCATAGGACATAATATTGATCCAATTCTTCAACTGTAGCCACTTCTGCTTTGGCTTCCCAAATAAACACCTATGAATGATTACTTTCATTAATGCTTAGAAAATATCACAAGACTTTCTTGCTTAAAAAAATGATAAAATCTTATCTCATACCTCATTAGTAGCAACTTCCTTTACTTTCTCCAATGTATCTGTTATTGTAGCACTGAATAACAGGTTCTGCCGCTTTTTGGGAAGAGCATCAAATATTGTTTTTATCTGGAAACATAGTAGTATTTTTATATATATAAAATTGGAGTTGTGCAAGTATGAAAACTGTACAATCTCTTATGCCTAGTGAAAGAAAGTAAAAATAAGATGACCATATCTCATAGGAAAATAGAGGGCACTTTCACCACAAACCATCTTAAGGAAATTTTAGGGGCTAAGGAACTTTAAGGATTTCTTAATTCCATACACATATGAATACTACTGGATGATAAAACAGTCAAAACCGGTAATAGGGACATAGCTCTTAATGATGTATTGACTATAACAACAAAATCTAACGGTTCCATTTAGATCTTATGTAAATGCTATATTTAAAAAAATCATCTCGTACAACATTGCGTATTGCAATGTATTGTACAAAACAACATTTTTTATTATATTTTCGATGAAATATATCGGCTATAATGTCCAATGTTCATTTTTGTTTGTTGCATATGTGGTGATTGTTAACAACAATTTAACGCTTATTTTCAAACTCTTGTTCTCTGCAAATTTCAAATTGAGTATTATACTATTCAGAAATTACAGTAAGTTTTGAACTTGTTCAAAAATGTATCTCATTCATTAACTGAGGTAATTTACATTGCTGTTACTTCTTTCCTCACTTATTATAGGTTTATACATTTTGCTGACATATTATTACTGTATGTATTGCATAAACATAAGAAAAATTCGTCTTCAGTCCCTCTTTGCCAATACTGAATTGTAAACTTTTAACTCTACAACAGCCTAAAGTTCACAGAAACAAATTTGTTTATGCACAAAACAAAATAACGACAATAACAAGTAAAACATTCAGTTTGTACGATTATTGGCTGTAACGGCCGTAAATCGTTGGTTTCTTCGACATCATTATATCTGGTTTTGAATGTATGTGAACTTAAGAAAGATATAATAGTAAGTTTTATAGCAGTACTGTTTGATTTTACTTTAAAATCAAGTCATTACATCATGTGACTATTCTACAGGGTGATTAGCATAGAGCAGAATAGGTTTCAGAGCCCTCAGTTGGCCAGTGGTGAAGTGCGAGGCTTTAGTGTGAGTTGAACTCTTGCAAATATGACATGTGTTTGTTGGTTGACACAATAGAGTGCAAAGAGTATGTGTGAAATGACCAGAATAACCCGACTTTGCTCCCCAAAAACTAATCATTTATGATTCATACACCCATACAGAATCCCCCAGTTTAACCCCCTACAATTTTTATCTCTGGCAGGGAGTAAAAAAGAACATTTACAAAATAAATTTACACACTTTAGAGATTCTTAAAAATAACATTCGTCAAGAAACTGCTACCACTCCTCAGAGGAAACTGCAGCATTAATGGAAAATTTCCTAATCCTAATTTTTCTAACCAATAGCATTTACCTGATCATCAAATCCTCCACTGAGCAATCTGTCAGCTTCATCCAGCACAAGGAATTGAATTTTCATTAGAGAGAATGTGTTGCAGCTTTCCAAATGATCTGCCATCCTACAAGACAAGAATATGGTGTATTAATTGAGGACCAGTTATGTTTCACTATACCTCACTTACTAGTGAAAGTTAGGACATGCTTCGGGAACCTTCATTCCCATCCTCAGCTTTGAGTCAATTAGATGATGTAGTTAGATTGTCTCACATGCTACTGATGGTGGAGGTCTCTGGTAGTGGTGATATAAACATGTTCCCCAAATATGTTCTAATTTTCACAAGTAAGTGAGGTAGAGTATAAACTAAGCCTGGGCGACTTGCGGAATACCTTTAGCAACCTTCACTATTTTTTAGCTGCTAAACATAGTTATCTGTGCAGAGCCATGAGCAAGCGGTGCTCAGAGAGCACTGATTGCCCAAACCTCAACAGATGGCATTAACCTCTACCCCTTATTGTTAACTTCTGTATCTCTTTGATAAACTGAGTGTTTGAGTGAAAGACCAGGACTTTATGGAAACGGGCACTCCACTTTCTCATTGACTTGTTGAACACAGCCTTCTCCGCATATAGCCACCATTCAGTGATGAACATAAACCGATTTAAAGTCAGAAATCTGATAACACTTTGCTGCTGCTCAATAGTTGAATTTTGCAATGTGAATATTATGATGATATCAATGCACAGTAACTTCAATTGGACAACTGCCTGCTTCTCTCCCGTGTCATGTGTGGACATCTGCACATGTGCATAACCACGCAGAACAATACATTTGCGTCCCTAGATGTCTCACTACATTACCACAAAATGGCATATTTAAATTTTAATCGCTTTTATTGTTACACCGTTTCATTTGAAAGCCCCTTTAATTTTAATATGTACTGAAAACAAGCACATGTCATAATTTTCTCTGCTCATTAGAAAATACATATATCCCTTAATACTTTTATACCTTATACCAATATAAAAGGCAATTCTTCAGTTACTTTTCATTAATTTTGACAAATCTATGCCTGGAAATAGTTTAAAACTGTGTGACAAACTTTATTGCATATAACGCTTGTAAATAACAACACGCAACTGTTTGTATCAAAAGTTATCAACTTGTTATTGATGAGCTCAAAAAAGAAAAACAGAAACAGGGGAAGCTGACTTAATGGCAAATGCTACTGCTACAGAAAACATAATTTGGCATATTGTATAGCTTAATGTTCTCTATATTTTTTCTGATTAAGTCTTAAACATGTGATGTTTTAATCAAAATCAGTACAGCCACTTCCTAGAAAAAAGAAAGTGAAAACTATTTGGTGTGAAGTTATGTTTGAGGTAAGCGTAATTTTGTAAAAACCTTTGGCTTGCGGCACCAGATTTAAATATGAAATTTTTTTTTTTTCATTTTGCATCCTCCCCTTTCTTATATGCATGCATGCACATGCACACGCACACTCACACCTAACAAGCTAGACAGACTGCACATGAATTTATACAAGCTGACATGTCTACTTTGATAAAGGCCTGGTTAAGTAAAATTATAGTCATAGGAATCTTGTATATCCATAAATAATTCAATATTTAAATTACGCTACCTCTAAACATACAGTTTACAGCTTTTAGGTTTGAATCCAACACTCTCCATCACAGAATTTAAGAAGTAAGAAAATAAAAAGACGTTTTAATGCGCACACACAGCACTTCCAGCATACCATTATACTTATGAAGGAATAAAAATACTAAGATTAAGAATTTACCTTCCTGGGGTTGCCACAACTATATGTGGCTTGCGAGCCAGTTCCTGTCCTTGAATCACCATATCCATCCCTCCAGTAATTACACAATATCGCAAACTGATTGCTTTCCCCATAACTGCAAACTGGTCTGCTATCTGTTCACAAAATTTATTATTTTACGATCATTAGTAAACATAAATAACTACCACCACGCTAAAGAACAGAACTCTGAAGCATTCAAAATTAGCAAGAATTTATTTACGTGATTTAGAAAATGAATAAATAAAAACTCACTCCTTATTGCATTTGTGTGCATACTTCTAGAGATGGAGAACTTCTGTAAATATAAGGAACTTTTAAAGGTACATGTTTCATATTGGGAGCAATAGAAAGGGAGTCTCCTATCAGTAAATAACAGTAAAAGGTTAGTGCATGATTCCAAAGCTATTATGCAGAAAGGGGGTCACTCAAAGAAATTAATGGAATATAGTGTAACCAAAGGATCTTTTATTTGATGGTCAAGCTTAATTTTTTTATAAACAAATTTTCTACATAAGCTGGCACGGTTTTATTTTATTTATGTGGTGAATAATTAGCAACTAACTTTTTAAAAGCTAGTACTATATCACAAAAATGGTTTTCTAACACATTTACACTGAAATTATTGCATAAACATTGTGTTTCTAAAGAAAAACTTTGGTTCTACGGATAGTGGAAGGTGCTTAAACACAAGAACATCATGGACCTCTATTTGCAGATTGCTATATTGCATTGTGTTTTACATGCTGGCATAATCTGCTAATTAGCCAGCCAAGGAGAGCAATCTGAAGGTCTCTGATGAATGCCTTTAGAATGTACAGAAAATATTAAATTACTTTAAACATGATGTTTACAGTTTTTACGCTCTCTCTTTAATGTTAATCGTTTGGAAGTTATCCGGGTTTTGTTACCCTTCTGCAATGGTATTCTGAGCACTTCATCTCTTTTCTTTTAGCAGCTGACCAATCTTCAACACCTGACAAGGTTGTGTTATCAAATTCACTCCATATTAGGTTACGATGCCTAGGTTAGTGTGTGTAATGAAGGAGAACAGAGGGTTCAGTGTTATCAAAATTTAGCCTGAGTTAGATACCATTTCAAGAAAAAGATGCATTTCTCAAAAAATCTAGCTGTCATCACTGGTATAAAAGCTTGCAGAACGAGTGAGTGAGTCAGCTTTTAGTCTTAGTGCATGTGTGTCAGCTGCATGTGTTCGGTCGCATCAAAAGGAAAACAGTGAAGCAGTTATTTACTGTCAAGTAATTGTATTGTCAAAGCAGCTGTTTGAGAGACAGAGAAACTACAGAAAGACAGAAAGGAGTGGGTCAAGGTTACAAGAAGAAAACAGTCATGAATTGTAATACCATGAAGGATGATGACTGTGTTAATGATGAGAAGAGAACTGTTGTGGTGCATTCAGTTAGAAGAAAATAAAGTGGAAAAAAAAAAAACTAGGTTAAACTTTTGTCATTTTGTCACATTACCAACATAGGCTTTGAAACTACACATTCTTTCCTCTTGTTTTTGATGTTAACTTTCTTGTGTTCCAATTTGCTATTAGAGGAACCACTCAGTTTGTACCATTCCAAGAATATGACAATACATCACAGTTGATCAAGAAAGACTGCAGTTTTTCTATATTTGGCATGAATTTTGTAGCTGTAACTACACACTCTGCAGGAACTTAGCCATGCCCTTCCAAAGTGCTCAGTTCCATTTTACAAATGCAACTGCCATGTGTTATCTGTTGTGCAGTTTGACATTTGCTCAAGCACATTTTGTTCTTTGAACTTGGCATATGAAGTTGTCATCTATAAGTATGGTTAGCAAACACGGGAAAATAAATTGAGGATTTGAGCAACTCCTCCTTGAAGCAAACGAGAAGTAGTATTATGATTTGATAACCTAAAATTTTGTAAATAAAGAAAAAAGAAGTGAAAATTTACACTGGAGGTGAAGTACAACTTGACAGACTTGACATCAAGCTTTCACGACATACTGGGCAACAAGTTGGATTGCAAAGCCTGGGTAAGTCAGATCGAGTGTTCTAAAGCTAAGGGAAACTGTACAGTATCAATATTTGTGTTTATGTAAGATAGCATGAAAAAGGGCAAGAAGAGGGCATAAGGAGGAAAGAGCATGAGAAAGGGTAATAAAGGGGAAATAAAAAAAGGAAAGTAGGAATTACTTTTTCTTTACAACACTACACTTGTGCCATAAGAGTGCAACAACGACCTAAGTCAAGGAAGAAAAAGTAGTTGCCCAAGTTCTGCATAATTATGGACTAATTGTTGCCTTGTACTGTTATTTTAGCATGAAGCTAAGTAAATAGCATTTTGTTCAGTGACATTTTGTAATGTAATTATTACTGGATTAATAGAACCACAATCTCTGACACATTTGCATGAAGCATTTCCAGACTCTACCTCACAATGTATGCAACTGATATACAGAAACCTTGGCATGGCAGAATATCTCTGAAAAACCAAGCAAGATCTAGCAGGTCTGTTACTCTTATGATCAAAGAAACTGTGGGGGCTGTTAGCAATATTCTTTATACATGTACAGAGACAACATACTATAGATGTGTTCTGGACTTGTGACCTCCGAGGGATGAGGTGTGGGGAGAGAGGGGAACCATTGTCCGGTTATACAGCGAGTGAGCAATACAGTAAACATTCAGCAATCACCTGCAGAAAGTCACGTAGCCTACTTGCGTAGCAAGATGCAGAACTAGTTCAGTGCAGAATTGGCACGGCCGCTTGTGTATTAAGGTAGGCTGCATGTTATCTTCCCAGCATTTCTATCTGTGCACGACTCGTATATAATTACGTCACCTCATCTGTACGTGTGTGTATATGTAGTGAACGCATTCCTTTCAGAGTTCATAAGGCCAGAAAATAACTATAGCACAACAGTGGATCGTAGGCATTAGTTCACTATTAGTGCACGCATCCTGCACCAATTCAAGAAATAGTTTATTCCCAGTAGGTGCCACATTTTCTGTCAAATCAGTAGCAAGCTTGGGTGGAACAAGGCCATTATATAATTAAAAATTTTAAAAATGGTGCCTCACAACATGTAACACAAAACACTAGCTGACAATTTCACTGTTTTCAAAAAAGGAAGTATATGCACATATACAATATTCTTCTGTTGAATCCTTGCTTTACCAAATTCTAAATAAACATAATGCATTAAACTTATACATTTTAGTAACAATGACAAAGATATGACACATTTTCAAAAACAGGGCAGAAATGCACTATTGAATAAATATTAAAATTGCAGATGAAATATGCCAAAATAAAGTAACAATCACAGAGTTTAGCTTCCTGCTGGTAGATATAATGGGCCAAATGTTTACATTCATATTCATGACTCAACGGGGATGCTTTAAAAAGAACAAACCTTTCAATCTGGAAACTTCTTTGTTTCATTCTTACCTGAAAAGCTAGTTCTCGAGTTGGAGTGAGTACTAGAGCAAATATTCCATATGGATCTTCACAAAGCTTTTGCAAAATGGGAAGGGCAAATGCTAGTGTTTTGCCACTTCCTGTTTTGGCACAGCCTATACAGTCTTTTCCAGCGAGAATTTGTGGTATACAGTTTGCCTGTATAGGCGTAGGATGCTTTAGGCCTGAAATAAACAGAACACTATGAAATCATTGCATAAAAGTTCAGTCCTACTGATAAACATAAATGATGGATTATGCATGTATATTGCATATAAAGTTAAAAAGTCCTATGTAGTGTACATGTTATCTCATAAATGCTTAGGATCATAAGGGAATATTGGCAATAGTTTCCTACTTAGCCTCAATTCCTCTGTCAACTATGTACTCCATTTACAGTATGCCCCAACATCAAAGATGCTGATATTGAAATTTATGGATACTTTAAAAAAGGATTAATTAATTTAAAAAATTAAGTATTTAAAAATAATAATTTTAAATAAATAATAATAAATATAGAGAAAATTAACAAAAAGGGGGTAGTCTTGTGAATTGAAGCGGTGAAGTAAGCCACTGGTTTTTTATAGCAAGACTTCTTTTCAGAGAGCAAACCAGACATTGGTGAATAGTCTGTCGAAGGGTACAGACGTACACTTTGTTTTCACATCAAATTATTTAAAAACCAACAGACATAAAGTGAGCATCTTAAAGCTTATTTGTGTATGCAAATAGTGTTAAGTGGTTGGTGAATTATATGAGAATACATGTATATTAGTGGGCAATATCTCCAGTTGAAAGGGTAAAAAAATTGATTCTTCATTAAAAGACATATTCCAAATTTGTGTCATCTTTTCGAAACCACTCATGCAAACCCAGAGAGAGAGAAGAAGAAATCTCATCACTTCTATTGACGGCAAAAGGGCTGATTCGAACAAACTTCTAGATATTATTTATTTATGCCAACAAACTTACTGTTGGTGTTTTTAAACACACAAGCCGTGTGTGGGCAAAGTTTTAAGAGGTAGAACTGGAACTTAAAAATTCAATGTCACAGCGGAAGGTCTGTGGTTCAAATCCCAGTTGTGGCATTGAATTTTTAAGTTCCAGTTCTACCTCTTAAAACTTCTAGATATTAAGTAGCAAAAAGTATTGTAGCTTCAAATAGTTGACATTTGACCGGCAACAGTGTGTGATCCTGCTTCAGGGTTCACATTGACTAGAAGTAATATTACTTCAAACTGGCACATCAATGTGAAGCAAGTAAAAATATTGCTTCAATTCAATGCTCTGACATCACAGATGCCAACATAAGAATAACAAACACCACCATCCCTGCATGATTACAGATGCAAGGTATAGCCCATGTCTTAAGTGCCCTAAGCAGCAAAGCGTAATCGAAGGATTGAGGAGGGCCCTGAGCCACCAAGTGTAGAGGAGTGTGATTTGTGGTCTCCAGCATGCTTGGCACCCTGCATTGCTATGGAGCCGTTTACCTCTCTTATCCATCTAAATCTGTGACTATTCCCTCTTCTCTTTCTATTCTTTTGTTCCTTACTTTCTTGTTACATTTTTCTTTAATCTTTCCTAAAAAGTGTCCTATCTCTTTATTCCTAGTGCCTTATTTTGCTATACAAGAAAACATCCTAAAACAGGCGGAGTCATCAATTTCAGTCTCTACAAGTGATAACATTGGCTCCAAATAACACTCCCAAATACTATCATTCTCTTTCACTTCCCACCCTAGCAATCCAATACTATTTTAACATTGGCAGACCGATGCTTTAATGGGGGATATTGTATGCCACACTCAGTGGTAACATTTATTCTTTTTAGACATTCTTACCAATTTTGGTCCAAAGATATTGAATAAAATTTATTACAAATTTGTGACAAACATAGCCCGAAACAGCAGGCCCAATCACAAATCGTCACCCGCTCATTGGTCAGGGCAATGCAACCCCCTCTCACCTAACATTGTGTATATATATGGGGAGCGGAAAGCTAACGGTCATTCTGACAAAGGCCATAGAGCTTACAATGGCCGAAAGCTCAATGTTTTTAAACCTCACACGGCTGATCACCCGTGAAGCTGTAATAAATAATGTGCGCCGTGAAAGCTTTAAATCTTACATTGAATAAAATTCCTCATTAAATTTGAGAAGATTCCCTGATTTCTGTTGTATCTTTATCATACAAAAAATAATTGCTATGTTATTGTTTATTACATAAACTATTGAAATGTGGCTTAAGTTTCCTATAAAACAGACTCCAGGCATGAGAAAAATGTAATGGAAAAACAAAGTTGCACTTGCCTGTGTTTACTTCAGCCACTAGAAATCCATCGTTTAATGCTGCACTTGTTTCGAACAAAAGTTACATTACAAATTAAAGAAACTGAGTACTAAATACTGTATTTTCTTTTCTTCAAAGCTTCATCATACAAGAAAATAATTTTACACCAAAATCTTTTTAAAATAAACTTAATTACCATTCTTAGGTCCAACCATGATTTGTTTTAAAAGACATTGTAATAGTTCTGTAAATAAACCTTTCATGTCTTACACAAAGGGATGGTTGCAGTTTCCTCACATTCTTCTGCACCCTGCACACATCCCTGTCTGGAAGCACAAGGAAGAGTTGTTTCCCCAATTTTTTTCTCAAGCACTTTATTTCCTGTGATCCAGGAATCCAAAATTTTTGCAGCACAGAATCTCTGATTCTTCTCAATCAAAAATTTGCACAAGAACAAAGTTTTCTGCATTGTAAGTCTCATCAACAACCGGTGAGACATCTCTTAAACTATTTGTGTTGGAACCTGTAAAACAAGAGTCAATTTGCACCACATCATCTGCTTCTTCTAACACAAAACAGTTTTCTTCAGGCACTATTTCTGTTGAAATGATGTCTCCTACTGACACACTCTTTCCAGGCTTTTTTTGGCTGTGCTATTGTTTTTCTCTCCTATGTATGTAAATTTCAGGAGTTCTGTGATTGAGTCACTCCAAGACAGTTCCTATGTTGTTTTCTTTATTTAATATTCTGTAAAGTAGGTTACTGTGACTGTATTGGGTTTATCTATGTATCATTATTTAATTTTGTTCCTTATCAGAACTTCTGGTGTAAGCAACGTATTTAGGAACTATTCCAATATAATCTTTGCTATATCCTAGCAAGAGCAGCATCTGGAGTTTTTCTTTAGTATTTTGGCACAGCCGAAGCTAACCTGAAAATTCACAAAGATGAATGTAGAACTAATTCAATTTAACACTAATTGTTCAATCTGTTGAATCTTAACAACATATATTTTGAGATGCTTACCCAACAATTACGAGAGAGAGAAATCACCTACACCTCCCAGTTTTAAATACGTACAAGCTTGTTTTCCCTTTTCCACACAACAACACTTATCGACGGAACGATATCTACCTTGCGCACCAGGGTGCATGGAAACGCCTTTGCAACTAATTCGCTCCATCAGCTGCACAATAAACCCTATGAAATGGTCACAATATTCTAGACGAAAGAATAAAGCATCAAGATTGTCAACTTAATGGCCTGTGTTACTATGCCTAATGTAAATAAAATACTTACCTATGGAATCACACTGCCTGATTATCCAACTATTTAATTTTAGCTCCCTAAATGATGTGATATCGGTCATCATGAAGTGCTGTTACTTTCACACGTAGAAAGCTTTTTCTTTTGAGCTTGTTGACACATCACTATGTACACGTGCTTCCCTTAATATGTTTACGGTGCCATTTTGATTTTGAGGTAAATTCAGTGCGGGTAACATCGGTTCCCAAAACCAGTCTAACCAACCTATGAAACTAGGGCTTCAGTCAACCCGTGGTCAACCCAACCATGTACATCAGCGTCGCCAAATTAGTGGTTTTCCCATTAAATCTGGTGTTTTTGAGCACGTGTCAAATGAGCACAATTTGCATCTATATATTTCTAAAGAAGCTAGTAGGAATTATGGTGGATTCTAAAAATATTTGGGTGGTTCTACCGAAAGGCTATTTAGAATTACTTATTCATTCAATATAGAGCAAACAACTCTAGTAGCTCTTACATTTCTAACGCCTAAACAGTTTGATTTACAACAGACGGTCTTTCCGCTTCTTTTCCATATTGATTTGCTTACTTGTGGAATGGAATGAGTTGAAATCACTGACTATAAACGTCTTTGACTATTTGGTATGTTAGATATGGTTATCCCAGAACGCTGAACAAGCAAGGCTCATATTCCAAACATGTGATATCACCCTACTAGAGTGTTCTGTGATATCACCGTTGTGTTGCATGCTCGGATAAGCTCAAGGCAGGCAATTATAGTCCTAATGTGCATATATCTATGTCTAATATAGAGGAGAGAAATAAGGTGAGACGCGAACAACTCTTGCGCATACGGTAAACTGCTTTACTTACCTCCCTCCCTCGCCGCAAGACGAGTGAACTTTCCGTGAATGCATAAACATTACCATAACAGCGTGCAGCTGAAACAATCGCAGTTCACGTGAAAGTAATTGTTGGCACATAGCCATAGTTATATCCAAATCACTTTGTTACTTATAATGATAATTTTTATATATGTAAAATGTCATTGGCAATATGCACTAAAGACATGCTAGAGAACTTCACTCCTTCGTGGACGGAAACGTTATGATTTCTGCTCAACTTCCCCCACTATCAGTCTTTCAGATGAAGAGTTGCCACTCCGCATCTAGGAGAATTGCTCTTGCCTTACGACCTATATATATAATTTATAAATGAAATTGTCTTAAAACAAATTTAGTGGTTTCATTCCGTAGAATCGTATTGAAATCGGTTGCATGGAAACATGAATATATTTGAATCCACAAAATTTGCTAACTTCTACTGTATTCGTTGTAAAACGCTGTATGCTCTCATTTTATTTTCTTAGTAAAAATGATGTAATAAAAGAAAATAACAGAGCCACTTTTATTGTTTCTATAATCACAATATATTCCTCTCAAAACATTTACTAACCCCAAAATCCTCCTCCTTCTTCCTCTTCTTCTTCTTCTTCTTCTTCTTCTTCCTCTTCTTCTTCCTCTTCTTCTTCCTCATCTTCTTCTTCTTCTTCTTCTTCTTCTTCTTCTTCTTCTTCTTCTTCTTCTTCTTCTTCTTCTCCTCCTCCTCCTCCTCCTCCTCCTCCTCCTTCTTCTTCTTGTCGGTTTATGGACGCACTATGGCATTCCGGGCAGAAGCAATCGACCTCTGCGTCGAATCGAAATACAAATGGGGAAATAAAAGAAGCAATGAATCACGAAAGGAAGATCAAAGCATAGATCACAGTTTCATTTTACAATTAACGAGATGGCAAAGTAGTAACCTGGGCAAATGGGTATCAGGACCATAAACCAGAGGGGATATGTTCCATGGGTAAGTTGCGTAATAGAAAGTGTACGTAAGGGGCAATTAAAAAAGATGCCGATACCGCCGTATGCCCACAATCACAGATACGGGAGGACCTTTGGCGGATTTTAAATAAGTAGGCCGGTGTAACGGCAATGCCTAGTCGGATTTTTGAGAACAAAGAGATTACAGCTCTACTGAGAGTGGATTTCTTAAACACGGAGAGGCTCTGTGAGGGAAGGTAGATCGGAAAAGTTAGAAAGATGATAAACCACATGGTTAGATATAAGTCGTGCATCATCCCTCCAAGGGATGGTGAGCGGTTCCATCGGTGCGGGAAGATGAGCCGCCCCCCTAGCCAGGCGGTCGACAGTTTCGTTTTCCGAAATATCTGCATATCCCGGAACCCATAAGAATTGAATAATATTGCATAGGTGAAGGTGTTTGGAGATTTCTAAACGGCACAGCACCTCCAATCAGTCCGTCTCCGGAGGCATACTGGGGGAACTGATGCTTCGAAGGGCGACCAAAAAGTCCGAAAAAACGGGATCGTGGAATTGGAAATATTTCCAATTGGTTGAGTCATCAATGCCGAGTGTTGGGGGTCAGGAAATGGCGAAACCTTTGTGACGGAAGCGGGTCCCCGCAATATAGATTGGAAGTCCAAAGAATCGCCTGCGGTTGATGGACGGAGTAGTCCACTAAGTAGAGCGGCATCCTGGGTAAACTGGACATGCCCTCCAAAGCTCGACTCTTCCAAAAATCCAATAGGTAAATCAGAGGATAACAAATAGAAGCAACTACTTGCTAAAGTGGTAAGCGGGCACTTAACAAGAGTTTCGAGTACAATGGCGTTTCTCGGAATTGGAATAATTTGATAATAAAACGGACTGTGAGGTCTATCCGCCGTCGCAGAAGAGACTGTATGCCCAGCTCCAAAAACACCTTTTCCGTAGAAGGTTTGTCCCCTACCCCAAGTATGGCTTTGCCAATGCGATAAATGACAGAGTCTATTTTCCTCTGTCACACCTTAGGGAGATGAGTAATCAAACCGTAATCTTATCACAAAGATAAGTATATGTGGTATAAACTCTATGGATGTGCCCCCAGCTACGCCCTTGCAAATAACGGAAAAGGGAATTAGTAGCTAAGAGGGATGAATGAAGGTGCATCGCCTGAGATTTCTAACTCAGGTTATCATGTAAGTGCAAACTGAGAAATTTGACGGATCGAGCCAAAGGAAGAGGATTTTCTCCAATTGGCATGAAGCAGAGGCGGGCGGCGTTTAAAAACTATCGATACGCATATGTCAGGGTGAACTCTAAATCCCAGGTCATTTGGCATCCCAAGTAGGAGGTCTAAATCAGCCTGAAGGGAGGTTGGAGATTGACTCAGTGTGTAAAGTGGTTCGGGAGTATAAAACTACAGAACTACACGAAGGAAGCAATTTCCATTGGCCAACTTTAGAGCACGTCATGGTAAGATAGGAATCAGCCCGCGGAATCGTTAGAGCTTTGTACAAACAACAATTGTAACCTTATCACTCATTTAAATCTGCCTAGGCTTCCATTCTTGAGACTTTAATCTATTCAGCTTTATTACGTCTTCCCCTTAACTATAGACTAGAATCTCCTTTTGTTTCTTTCTATTATCAAATATATATATTGACATAATTTCGGTTTCAGTGTCCTGAGAGAGATCTTAGGAACAGAAACGTGGGGAGTGTGAAGCGGGATTACCGCCTCCTCTGTTCCAATATGCTATGCGGAATGCTGTTCTCAGGTGGTTTCTACTCCGGCTGCTCTGCATGGACCGTAATTTGTGGGTATGCGTGAGTATTTTCACATAAAAGCCAGAACTCTCGTTGAAGCACTTTTATTCACAATCAAAGTAAATGTTTGAGATTTGCCGATTGCTATTAGAAATGTTACATCGTTACTGTGTCTTTACTAAGACCGAAGATTGTTACTGCAGAATGTAACGTGTCCTCACACTCGAGAATCCGGAATGCAAGACTGACCTGTTCATTCGGGGATCTGGGCGACAAGTGTTCGACTGACCTGGCCACTCGGGAATCTGGGCGACAAGTGTCTTTCAACTTCTCCTCAAATTCCCCTTAATATCTTGCACTTCTTATTTACCTCTACGCCGACAACGGGGGTTCGCCGAAGCGTACGCGACCATCCCTTGTTTTCCTGTTCAACACACCTGCACTAAGCGATTTCCAGGAAAACTAGACTTACAGGGTTCTAATCCGGTTACCAGGAATTTGACACTAATGACTTTTCTGTAACATCATGTGTCCCTTCTGACAATTTTAACCGTGAACGATGTTCCCAGGTCTGTACCTTTTATACATGCGACGATTTTAATATTTCCCGGTAATTTAATTCTGCCATGTGAAGTAGTATTATTTCCATAATTATGGCGTTCACAATTTCGGCTTCCAGTGTAACATATAGCGAGGATGAAGTTAAATGCGGCGATCTTTCAGAAGATTGATAAAAAGTGTAAGTAGGGAACGTGGGAAAGTCAAGTGGTGTAAGCCGTGTATTAATGGGCCAAGAGACACGGAATCATACGCATGGGAAATATCTAAAAAGTGGGCCAAAATGCCTTAGTTATGATGCCACGAGACTCGAACATCGTGGGTAAGTTGTAAGAGATTATGCGTAGTAGAAGAAGATTTGCGAAAGCTACACTGTCCCTTCGGCCAGAGGCCAACGCGTTCCAGGTAAAAGGACAGCCGGAAAACCAAAATTTGCTCCAGCAGTAAGGATGTCAGAAAAACACGCAGTAAGTGGGTAGAGAAGATTGGTCGGAAAATGTCGGATCATGTCGTAGGAAATAACTTCAGGATCCGGCGTAGAAGAGTGAGAGTGCCGCCGAAGAGCCACTTGTATTTCGTCGATCGTCACCGAAGAAATCAACTTCCGTCTCCCAGAAGAAGCTCCACAGGACGGGCAGGCGGGTCCTCCACCGCCGGACGCTCGGCTGCGTAGTCTGGGGTTACAGAACATGAAAAGTATAGTTGTAATTGTGGGTTATGGGTACCCGAACACGCGACATGAATCACCAGAGTTTACGCCACTTCTCGGAGGACGGGGCGCGGAGGATGACAACAATAGTTTTTCCACCCGAGAAATTACTCAGTTGGATTCAGGGGACCTCAAAACATATATTTCCGGCGAAATCTCGACATCGAATTTTTGGGTGGAATACAATGCCTCCTCTAATATACGTAGTAGGAAAAGTAAAAAAAATATTTAGAAAAAGGTCCGCGTGTGTGTATGTCTGTCTGCGTGACTGTGGACAGCATAACTCAAAAGCGAAAAGTCGGTTAAAAACCAAAGTTGGTATTTAAGTTTAATGTATTTCAAGGATGCGACATGAATATTTTGAAGAAAATTGCTCCACGCTAAACTACCCTTTACGTAGAATATTTTTCGAAAAGGTTTGATTTTCTTGAATATGGCTCTAACGACTTTGATTCAATATTCATTGAGATATTTTTATGACAAATGAAATGTATATCCTGAATTTTCTGCTATCATTAAGTCTTATTTACTCTGGATGACTTTTGTATAACTGGTAAACCGTAAGAGATAGACCAAACTTACTATACACAAAATGTAGATCTTGCTAGAACACAATTTATGTCTCAATACATTTTTTGTAGAGTGAACCATTTCGGAGATATTCCTCATTATTTGTGTAAGTTTTGGTGAACTCATACTTCTGTCACATGGAACATCGCTACGATATTACGATCTGTGCATTTAATAAACCAACATTCCGGCTGTGGGAAGCCAATACAAATCACACTATAACATCATATCTTGGATGATCATCCACTTGTCATGCACATATGGGCGTGAGGTCGGTTGTCAAGCTAATCTCTCATGACTTATCTAGTGAACCATTTCGGAGATATTCCTCGTTATTTGTGTAAGTTTTGGTGAACTCATACTTCTGTCACATGGAACATCGCTACGATATTACGATCTGTGCATTTAATAAACCAACATTCCGGCTGTGGGAAGCCAATACAAATCACACTATAGCATCATATCTTGGATGATCATCTACTTGTCATGCACATATGGGCGTGAGGTCGGTTGTCAAGCTAATCTCTCATGACTTATTTAGTCCGTCATATCACAAACAAAAACAAGTAAATGGAATACAAAAGTAACATTGATTATACATTTTATATATGTATGTAAAAATGAGTAAATACTATGCTAAGCTTGTAAAAAGTGGGGAATAATTAAAGGGCTATATAATATATTATGCAGGTGTATTTGTTTATTTATTTGTTATTAACGTCCTCCAACGTAATGTTGCATCGCACGGTGAATGAATAAAATGGGTGAAATGATGCTCAAATGAGACCGAGATCCAGAGGGTTTAAGTTACCCGACATTCGTCTTCTCAGGATAAGGGAAAACCTCGGAAATATCCTTATCCGAATAACTCAGCCTAAGGGAGACTAGAACTCGCGACTTCTTGGACGTGAGGCAGACACGCTACCCCTCGCTATAGAGCCGTGTTTTTATTTATGGAATAACTGAAAGTGAATGTAGTGTTTTAAAGCAGATCGTTTAATGATGTAACAGCTAAATAACATAATTGACCAAAATTAATATTTCGAAATTATATTTTTCATATTTCTTCTGTAGGTGCCCATGGTTTGGAATCATATATTTTCATCCCTCCATTTTTAATATCCACTATAAAATAATCTGCAAATTTAATAACATAGTCTTAAACTGCTGATTTGCGAACACATCGGTGCGAAGATAAATGCTGCTTCCTTTTATGCAGATTTCTTTATTTGAGAAACCATAAGATGCAACTCCAGAGAACGATCATCAAGAATCTGACTGCCTTTCAAAGGTAAGATAGTCGTAAGTTAGATGACGAAGAAAACGGGGCGCTGCATGACATCATGCCCAGCAGCCACAATTAACTTACAAAGACGCTGTGTATATCGCTTACTCATTCTTGAGGTAAGACTTCCCTTCAGAAAGGTGCAATCCACCTACACCTTCGTTTTTGGATACTTGTTGTTGCATCTAAGAATAAAAATAAGTTTGTAAAAATACTACTTTAATTAGTCTTTTATTTGTATCTCTTTGTATCAGAATTAAGAAGTGCTACTGATTGGCGCTAGGGAAGCAAAGAATAAAATAACGTCGATGGCTCTTCATCACTACACCTAGCTCGAAGCCCGAGAACATCTTGAATATAAAATATTTTCTGTTAGTAAATGGGTAAAATTGGCTAAGCCGCGTCAATTAAATACTCCACCAGAAGCTTACTGTTGTGAATACCACCACAACCTTGCCATCCTGTCCGTCTACAATTTCAGGGTTCTTAGTATTCACTTTTTTCCGTCAATAGTCTATTGTCTAATGTTTATTATTTGCAAAATAAGTTTGTTAAATACATTTAATTCTTAACCCGTTAGATTTTCCTGTGAAATCTCAGTATCGAATTTTCGGACGGAATACAATGCTTCCTCTACTTACTGAGTATGAGGTAGCGAAACGAAACTAAATAATTTTACATTCATATGACTTTCTCTGTCCATTCTTCAACAAAAGCTAATTCTTCGGCACACTTCATATTAATCGACATTGGCATTTGTAGAAGCGATTGCATTATATATTTCCTTTTAGGTAATTACATACAATGGGTAGTAGGTTTAAGCAATGATCAAACTTTTTAAGAGCTGGCGGCTCTGTGATGGATTTGAAATTCCATTCTTTTTGTGTAACTATGAGTCCCTCACTAAAGGAATATATCCGTAAAAGTTAAATCCCCCCCCCCCGAAAAAAATTGACATAAAATATGTGCTTTAACGAAATTTACATCTTTTGTGGTAAGATTTTGTCTAGTTCATACGTTTCACCAGTTATGCAAAAGTTAGTCAGAATGAAGAGGATTTCAAAGGTTAATTCCCAGGAAATTCAATTCATACATTTCATTAATCATGGAAATGTCTTAAACATACTGTATTTTAATCAAAATCTTTGGAGCTATTTTTGAAAAAATAAAAATTTTCTATACATTTTCCATTTAAAGGAGAGTTAGGGGTGAGGGATTTTCAAGAAAATGTTCTTGTTGCACCCTCGCAAGACACTGAACTTAAATGCCAAGTTTGGTACTTAACCGAGTTTTTCATTTAAATTAAATTATTGTATTGTTTAACGACGCTGTCAATTGCCAGGATCACATCAGTGTCGCCGGTGTGCCGGAATTTTGTCCCGCAGAAGTTATTTACATGCCAGTAAATCTACTGACATGGAGCTGTCGTTTTTAAGCACACTTAAAAACAATAGGTCTGGAACCCGCGACCTTGGGATCAGTAGGCCAGCGTCTAACCAGCTGAGCCGAGTTTCCGTTTTTTGTGAATGCTGTTCACATACACATTCTCATACATACACATTCGTGCACCCTTGTCTAAAAATACTTTTTTTTATTCAAAACATTGATTTCCGGCAAAATCTCGGTTTCGAATTTTTGGATGGAATGCAACGCCTTCTCTACCTGAAGTACATAGGTTATTGAGAACATTATACCTACGAAGGAAATCTTGTCCAGGTTACTCACACCACCGAGATACGAATTCGGTAACAGATGCGCTACTCCCGCACCATGGTGGCGCGCAGCACAATTTTGTAATTCAAATGCAAGCAATTATTTACCATTTTTAATTAGATAAAAACATTCAGACAACGCAATCTTGTATATCTATATAGAGCGTGGAAATCGCTTTCTAACCTTGGGTTGAGAATAAATAGATAGCAAAAAGGATCTGGACCATTAATACCTATATTTATCTTAGCGATACGGAGAGAGAGAGAGAGACGATAGACAGAGTCAGAGAGAGAGAGAGAGAGAGAGACAGAGACAGAGAGTGAACTATGTTGTTGTTGTAGTGTTTAACGCCCGCTTTTACTACTACGGCACCGCAGGCGGTGACACTGATGATGCATGAAGATGGAGCACCGGTGGAATGAGATGGCGGGGGAAACCGGAGTACCCGGAGAAAACCCGCCCTGACGCCGCTTCGTCCACCACGAATACCACATGCGGGTCCCTGGGATCGAACCCGGGCCGCCTAGGTGGTAGGCGAGCGCGCTAACCGCTCGGCCACGGCGCCGCCGAGAGTGAACTAGATGACCGTATGAGAAGCGGTAGGGTTTCAAGAAACCATATTACTTCTGATTAGCCACCTTCTAGAGCTTACAAGCCTGTGCCTGTCCGATATCTTTTGGGGAGCAGACAAGCCTATGGACCGGACAGAGTGAAGATCTGAAAGCGGGTGGTCAGCAGCATCAGATGTGAGAGTGAGGAAGTGGATGGGTATGAAATGCAGGCGAAGTGGATGAATGGAAAGGTGACGATGGAGCGGGCCTATCTTGGTGACAGGCGAACGGTCTAACCGCTCGGCCACGGCGCCGCCGAAACAGAATAAATGAATAACAAACAAACTAATCTCAGCGTATGGAACGCATTATTGCTAATTGAGTCCATTGCGTATTTATAAATTACATAAATGAATATTTCAAAGCAGTACATATTGTTATAAGTTATAACCCTGGTAAACCGGAAGGCGTACGAAGTGAAGTGTAGGGTTCTATTCTATCAGGTATACGTCATACATCTTTAACAGCAACCTTGTATCCACAAATGGAATTTCGAGACACAACAAGTTTCTTACTTACGGGACTCATTTTCTACGTTTCTACTTCCAATGACGTTCGTAGTTGTCGTTAGTTTCATTTATGCCTAACTACGGACCCTGGATAAAAATTAGTTGTTTAGCCACCCACGGTTTTCCCCTTCGCACCAAATAGGATCAATGGGATGAGCAGTTAAAACAAACATGCTTTGTTTGACCTTAGATGGTGAGTGATTAATGTAGAGAACAAAAGAGAAAGTTTGTCAAGGTTATAATCAAGTTACTTCCCGCTTCCGCTGCTTTTCGCATTGCAGTCGACTTTCAAAGCAGCTGTAGACGTAGTAGAGTGCGTTGAGGTCACGTACGTCATCCATTCGTGTCATCAGACAAGTTGGCTGATCGAAGAGTGGTTGTGGTATTAGTTTTCATTAAAGAAGGCAATGTATTCATGAGAAGAACATTTAAGAATTGTTTTGGAATATCTGGCGTGAAGTGATAATGTGACGTAGTAGCATCTGTTAATGTGTTTAAGTTTGTGCAGCCTTTGTGTTATATTACGCCTTAACTTGAAGTAGCTGTACTTCACCCATATTGAATAGTTGATAAAAAGAGTAAGTATTTATAATGTTTCGTATTTATAAGTATATTTTTCAAGAATTACGGTAGTTCACGAAGTGTTACACTGTTTTTCGGTTCTGTGCAACAAAATGGTCGTGGTTTAATTGGTTGTCAAGGGGTGAATAACATCGCTTGTTTCCTGCATGTTATTGAATAATGTGTGACACAGTGGCAGAAGAAACCCGAAGTGATAACAGGCATGCAAATCGTTGTGTAGGAAACTACGGTTACAATGCTAGTTGCCGTAGAATCATAACAAACTAAACTTGTAGCAATTATTTGCGCATACAGAGTCAAAATGAGAAGTATTTGCTATTTTAAGTAACAAGCAAGGCGGTAATTACTGCTACTAGTCTGCATTCTTAATTCCTAACATTTTTAAGGGAAACATGAGCTGATAGAACATCTGTTGCTGACAAAATAGGTTTATAACTCAAGTATCATCTAATGTGACAGTTGGAAACAAAAGGAATATCCTAATTCAATAAAACGAATGTAAGAACATTATCAATATTGAATTTACAGTCTTGTGAGATAATGAAGTGCTTGCTCTGTATCTGCTACATCCTTTGTTTATAATATCCACAGCACATGTCACAGCTGCCAGTGTGACACTAGCAAACCTACCGTCTTTATGCACATAACTGATTTAGGACCCAAACTCACAGCATAGCCGAGGACTTGAGGGCTCTAAGCCACAAAGCATAGAGCAG
This sequence comes from Tenodera sinensis, assembly GCA_030765045.1. Taxonomy (NCBI): domain Eukaryota; kingdom Metazoa; phylum Arthropoda; class Insecta; order Mantodea; family Mantidae; genus Tenodera; species Tenodera sinensis. Next base: position 111,037,705 of record CM060969.1, read on the forward strand.
GGATGTTTTATATAAAAGAAGAAGTCTGCCATAACTGCAAAGCAATGTCAAAGTGTGGCCGAAACATCAATGTAGCTAAACCCCAATGAACCAGTAGAGTAGGGAAAATTAAGTAACAGGCATTACACCTTTAACTGTATTATGACTATCTACTCTTATTTATTACCACCAGCAGAAGTAACTGTTTCTTTCTTTCATCAATAATTTCTGGAAAGTTAAAAAGAAGAAGAAAACTTAAAATGATGCCAAATTAGCAGATTTCACTCCTTCAGGTTGGCATACTCATCTCCACATGCACAGTACTCTCCATATGGCTTGTTTAGCTGATCTTATGCCATAATTGTGCTGTATAAAAAAATTTATAAATAGACGACCAGGTGAGTCACAGGATTCTAATAATTAGATCTCTATGCAACTCCAAAAATAGAATTTATTCACTTTTTTAGAATTCATTTTCTCTGGCCAAGTATGAACGAATGTCCGTCCTGATTCTAAGTTCACTTTTAAAGTTAGTATGAAGTATATGACAATGGAGGACAAGTACTGAAGTAGTGCTCATAATTAAGAAGTAAAACTGTTTCATTTGGAGTTAATATGTAAGAAGTAATAAATTAAAGGTAATAATTAAAAGTTGGTAAATTTTATTGTGGCATGTAATTACTAATGGGATGATATTACCACTTGTTAATGTTTGATACCACTGATTTTTAAACTCTGATACTCCATACTTATTGTATAAAAAGCTGTAAAGGCAATATCTTGTTCACTGATTTATGTTCTAATTAGTAATATGGGTATAAATGTATGTTACCCTTTTGTTTTGGCTTATCATTTTCAGATGTCATAGCATTCTCTCATAGCAGCGGAAACTCGTATATTGTTTTTTAATAGAGATTCTGTATCCTCCTGGTATATGAATGTGACATACTTCTCTAAATTTGTTGTATTGTGCAACTTACCACACTGCATGAAAATGTTTTTCTGCTTATTTTACACATTGCTTTGTTATTATTAGTACCATGTACTTCAAAATAGTTGCACACTTCACTCATGTTTTATTTCATATCACTGTTGTACATTGGTAAAACAATGTATTGTAACTCTTTTTATTCTCAATTACTATATTTTCTACAATTAAACTTAGTTGAGTCCTCACATAAACTTTGACAAATTACACTAATGACTCTTTTTCCTACCATTTGCCTACCACCTAGGTGGTCCGGTTTCGATCCCAGGGATCCCTATGTGGTGTTCGTGGTGGACCAAGTGGCATCAGGGCAGATTTCCTCCGGGTTCTCGGTTTCCCCAGCCACTCATTCAACCAATTGCTCCATTATCACCATTCCAATCATCGATTTTGCCTGCATTTCATATCATCCTCTTCCTCACTGTCATACCTAGTGCTTGGCTTACCACCTGCTTCCAGGTCTTCACTCTGTCTGGTCCATAGGTTCCTGTGCTCCCCGACAGGCGTCTGACCTTAGGCACTGACTTGTAAGTCTTACATAAGGGGAGGGTAATCAGGTAGGGAAAAAAAAAGAAAGCTCTTTTTTTCTACATAGAATTTTACAGTTAGCCTTTCCAACACTATGTTACTTTTTCTCAACTCCTTGGTAACGATGACATAATGCCATGGAGCAATCTACTTTGGGTGCTTTCTCCAAAGAGATCGGAAGCAATGCCACATGGCATCCCCCCTCAGTGCTGCTTGTCCTGAGCATTGCCACCAGCATCTTCCTTTCCTCTGAGTGCGGGCTTTCCTGCGCCCTTGGGTTTCTATGACTGCTAGCCTCTCTGCACCTTTATGAACACCTTGGTCCTGGTGGGCCCTAATGTAACCTCCAGGGTTACCCTGCAGACCTTCACATGTTCGCTGGGCTTTGGAGTGTTACCTTGCCCGGTCTGACGTGCAGGACCCTACTGCTTACGCTGATCGTTACCTCATGACTCCTAAGGGCATTCACGCCCAGGACCACCTGTTCAGTCACCCTCATGACTCCTAAGGGCCTCCATACCCAGGACTACCTCCTCAGTCACTCTTGCGATGTACCTTCACAAACTTGCAACGCCCTGTCCCGAGTCAACTCTACTGAGGCCTCTTCCTCCACAGGCAAGGTGTCATCCAGTGCTAGCACTCCTGTAGTTCCGATATGGCTTCCTCGATGGCAAGCCCTCCATCATGTTAAATCAAACCACGGTCTCAGTTGCACCGGTGTCCACCAATATCTGGTACCACCTTACGCATACCCATCCATCTGCAATGTTGTTGTTATCCATTATTCTACACAAAGCGCACAGCATTACTCTAGGAGTCAGCGATGACTGCTCTGACATGCCCCTTTTCATGCTGGCACTTATTCGTTTACAATTAGTTTGTTGGCCAGGTGTAGACTGTCCCTCACCACATATCCTGGCCAACCACACTCCCAACACATAGCTTTGAGAGATTGTTGATGTCCTGGGGCTGTTCCCCTGCCCCACACAAACCAAATACTCCAGATCTTCCACATGAGGACAGTTGTTCCCTTCACCACCTCCATCATCAATGCGGTCGTCTGTATGGTTGTCAGCACATCATGGATGGTCTGATATTTGCTGACTATTGGGCACTGATGTATCTCGGCATTGCAAACCCTGTTGATGGAGTAGATAACTTTATGGTACGCATATCTGACCAGGAGGTTCACCAGAGCCTTATTCACTAGTTCTTCATTATCATGGACAAACTCCTGCAGCATCTTCTGTGGTTGTTGCAGCCATGACTTGAGCTGGCTGCAATGGGCTGCAGCCAAATGGTGCTTTCCAAACCGATTTTCAAGAGCCTCACAGATGCTTCAGGATATTGTTGGTGACAGAATCACGTTCAGTATTTCTGCCACCCATCCTGGGGGGCTAGCTGTCAACTGCACAGCTTCCTCTTCCATGGACCATTGGTTGCTGGCGGCGACAGTGGCAATTTGTTGGCAAAAGAATTCAAAGGTCGACATGCCATTGTACGTGGGGGGCTTGACATGTGCGGTTGTTGTGTTGCATCCTGGTGCCTCGACCTCCAAGTTCTTAGTTTTGCTGAGAAGTTTTCCACCCTGGAGTTAAAATCCTTGATGGTGCCATCGACTCTATCTTCCAGGATGCTAACACATTTGCCAGGGTCTTGCATCTTTCTGGTGAGTTCTTCCACGTCTTCCTTCACACCAGCCAGTTCCTCACTGATCTCCGATAAGTCTTATCTTCATTTCTTCCTTCACCTCTTCCATGCTAGCAAGTAGTCATCATTTCTTCCATTTTTCCATGGTTTTGTCACACTTCTGACTCCAATGTAGCTTTTCTTTCCTCTCAGTTACTTTATTATCTTTACAATCACACTTAGTTGTGTCCTCACTTATACAAATTTTGACAAATTATACTAATAACTCTTATAGTTAAACTTTTCAGCACTATCTGTTACTTTTTCTCAACCCCTTGGCAACTATGACATCATGCAGAGTAATCTGTAACAATGACACAGTATTTATGGAAATCAGTCGTATAGTACTAAGGTACACTTGTGGTCAAAGTTTGACTTGCAAAACACTAATAGATGGAAGGAAAGAACAAGTATTTCAATGTGCTGAATTATCTCGTGTCTTAAGTTCTGATTTGTTTCTGGCAGGTTCACAGATTTTGGTCACCAGAGTGGGTAATGTAATGGCTGAGTGAGGCACCAAGCCAAGGCTATTATAAAAACATGACAGTACTTCAGCTTAATAGACTTTATTCATGACTCAGTTAAAGTTGCATTTTACGACAATACCTCTATCCCTTTCCCATGTTTTGTATGTTTTCATTTAGACAGAAGAGTCTATGGAATTTGCATTCATTCACCCGCAGTAAATGCAGTCGAGGTCTATCAAGACCTTTAGGGTCACCTATGAGGCAGTAACATTGTCTTGACTCCTCTTATTCCTTATCTAGCATAAAGTTAAATGCAACAGTTTTCAGTAATGCAAAACTTAAAAATTACAAAGCATCAAAGGTTTATCTCAAAGTATAATACATAATTTGGTAGCACTAAATATCAAGGTAGGGCTGGCCCCGTAGCACAGTTGATAGAGCACCTGCCTGCTGTGCAAGGAGTCCCGGGTTTGATTTCTGGCAGGGGGTAGGAATTTTTCTCCAGCCAGGATTATTCCTCATCCTTCCCCGAGTCTGGAAGCATAATGGCGGCGCCGTGGCTGAGTGGTTAGACCGCTCGCCTACCACCTAGGTGGGTCCCGCATGTGGTATTCGTGGTGGACGAAGCGGTGTCTGGGCAGGTTTTCTCCAGTTTTCCCCGCCATTCATTCCACCAATTGCTCCATTATCACAATTTCAATCATCCATTTCACCTGCATTTCATATCATCCTCCTCCTCACTGTCATACCCGGTGCTTGGCTGACCCCTGCTTCCAGGTCTTCACTCTGTCCGGTCCAGAGGTCCCTCTGCTCCCTGTAAGGCTTCTGACCCTAGGCACTGGCTTTTAAGTCCTGGGGGGTGTAAGTCCTACATAAGAGGAGGGTAATCAGGGAAAGAAAGAAGAATATCAAGGTATTGACTGTATTAAGGTCCCATCTCTATGTGCAACACATGCAAAGATGTTTCTCTATGTTAATAATTAAATAGTTAATAATTGACTAAAGGAAGAATAAAACAGTGTGCTAGATATGCAGGTGTCATTTGTTTTATTTGTCAGTGTAATGTGTATAGAGCTGGAATGCCAATTTGTGACCCTTTGGTGACATTCTCTTACTTAACCCTCCACTACTATGTGTTGTGGGTGGTCAGAGTTTACTGTGACATAAAGATAAGAGAATCGAAGTTCCTTGGATGGCAGCAAAACCAAAGAATAAAACTGGTGGATGGGTTAAACCTCGTGTCCTCTCCAGTTAGCACCACTAGATACCAAGCCCACACTTATCAGACAGTAAAGCTTGGAATAGATGTAAATAGATAACCTACCCATACATCCCTTTTAGTTTTCTTAAATAGGACAAAACTTGCTACATATTCATACAAATACCCATTTAAATGCTAAGGCTAAAGTGCAGAATCCTTTATCCTAATTTATGGAACAATAATGTCCAAAACTAGTGTATTGTTGCCATCTACTTAGTGTTTTGAGGCAAAGAATGTTGTGCAGCAAGTGAAATACTTCCTATGTAGTAACATCAGTTCATCAGGTCTGTTCTATAAGCTTATTGTTACAACTGGTTGAGCTAAGTGCTGCAACTATAGTTGCAGGCTGAAACTCATTGTGAAATAATAATTCTGCTCACATAAGCTTAGAAAACATATTCCCACATCCTTTTCAGTTCTGTTCGTTACTAATGTGTACATAAAACTTCTTCCATAACATTATTCAAAGAAGTATTATTTCAGCATTCATATTGTTTGTATGCATTTATGGTTATAGCTGCAATATTATTCCAAAAAGTGCTGCCAGTATTACGAAAAGTTTCAGTTATTATCATGTTTCAAATACCGGCATGAGAGTAAACACATCTTGAACTGTGTTAGTTCATTCTGGAAAGAAAGGGATGGATAAAAACTGCTGCAGAACTACATGAATGTTAAAATATACACATCACAAACATTTCTGTAGATATTAGCTATTTTGGGATGTTCATTGTTTGAGTTTTCAATTCTTTAAGCAGTGCACTGAACTAGTACTGCTAATCTTTTGCTTGTCTTGGCCATGAAAAGAATATGCATTATCAAGGTCAGTCCAGCACATAGCATATTATTTGCATGACCTCAAGACTGTCTCAGCCTTCTGTATGTTGTTGTTTCACAAGCAGAATTTGTATTGAAAGCAATTCTGCCAACATTTATGTTAATAAACAGAAAGTAAATAGAAGGAAACAAGGCCAGTGTTTGAATTAATTTTAGAGTAGTTAGGAAATGTGTTTCGGAAGGCTGGTTGCAACGTATTATTTTATCCATACTTAACCACAATGTCAATTTTGTAAGCTGTTTTATCAAAGGTGCTTAAAATGTGCCATCTTAACTTTAAAAATTATAGGAAGTCTATTACTTGCATTTTTTAAACAAATAATAATAATAATGTACATCTTTGTTGTTGTTCTGTCGATTATTGAAAAATTAACGGAAGAAAAAAAAGTTTCTAGCCAGGTAGCTCAAACTGTCATTTGAACTCCGACCCTCCATATTATGATATGCACACACACATGATGTAAGTATGCCGATAAGTGATTTATTATGTTTGAAAGTAAAATTTATATTTTAATGCTATATTGAGCGAAGGTTTTCTTATTCTTACTTTCTTTAACTTTTAAATGTGTAAACTTCTTGATGCTTGATTGTAACCATTTCTAAGGCTAGATAAATATCAATCTGTTTTAAAACACCAACAGTAAGTTTGTTGGCATAAATAAATAATTACCAGCATTCAGTATTTATATAAATTGCTCCTTCTCTCTTCTCTTTTTATTTTCTCTACTACACATAGTAAGTAGGGGAAGTATTGCATTTTACCCAAAAATTTGATATTATTTGACTGCAAATGTTTTGGTACTCCCTAAATCTCAAGGAAGCATTTTTAGAAAAATCTCAGTGTGCGTGAGTGCGATTTTTCTTTTTAATTACATTAATATCGCACCTTTAACTCCAAAAAGGTCATATCGACAGCCTGTCCTGTGGAACATGTTACCTATCAGCAAGGTGCTACTTGTTAAACAGAGGGTTGAGTCTTTAAGGTTAGGCATTAAATTATATAATAAACTACCAGCAACTATCCAAGAAATAACTAATATAAAAAAGTTTAACAAAGAAGTCAAATCCTTTCTGCTACAACATACCTTTTATTTAGTAAGTGAATATTTGACATTGTAATTTGTAAACATGATATCATTATGCTGTAAATCTTTATTTAATAAGTGAATATTTGACATTTTATTTGTAATATTGTAAAATTAGTTCTGTAAATCTTATACAAACTGTTCTTTTGACAAAGCCCATATTTAAATGGTGAATAAACCATCATCATTATTATTATTATTATTATTATTATTATTATTATTATTATTATTATTATTATTATTATTATTATTATTATTATTATTATTATTATTATTTATTAATTAATTAAATTCACACACACACACACACACATTCACATTCTCATTCATACTTGGACTCTGAGGAGGATAAGGAATAATCTTGGCAAGCTGGGAATTGAGCCTGGGCCCCCTTGCACAGCAGTCAGGTGCTCTATTGACTGAGCTATTACGCCAGCCTGTTTGTTTTTTTTGTGTTTGTGTCTGAATAGCGTAACTCAAAAATGAAAAGTCTGTTAAATACCAAACTTGATATATAGTTCAGCCAACATAAGATTTTCATGAATATGCCCACCTCACACTACTCTTTACATGTGAGGGTAATTTTTCAAAATTTTTGATTTTATCAAAAATGTCTCTAATTATTTAAAATTACTTGTACTAATTACTAAATCTAGCACTACATTTTTATGTCTCTCTTTGTAAGTTTCTCTCTTTCCTGGGAGTGAAAAGAAATCTAGAACAAGAGAAATTAGAGATCTTTGAAGCATGAAAACAGGGTGTTCCAGAAACAGCACTTGTGAAGTGAGATAAAAATAAGGAACCCATGGATGTAATACATGAAGTGCAGGATAATATGGTTGTATTTGTTTTATGAAAAATGTTAACAGGTGGTACATGTTGCTGAAGCTTGGTTTTATTTAAGGTACATTTTTAATATCTTGAATTCATTATAATTAACCTGCTCTTCTTGAATAGAGAGAATCTGGGTGCTTTTTATATGTTCTGAAAGTTTACCTGCTCTCTAAAAGTTGCATAATCCAGTCGTGTTATTGCAGTAGATTGCTGTTGTCACCTAAAGAATTTTGTTACATAAACAGACTTACATTTCATTCCACCTTTCCTGAAAGTGTACTATATTATTTAGTAATAAATTAGGGCACAAAAGTTACTTTCAGCTTGAGCTATGACTGCAGTTTGCATTCATGTTGCTAAATGTTTTCACAAAGTAGTTAGAAAATAGTGAAACCTATGTAGAATATGTCCATATGAACTCATGTTTTTCCAGTTCATCGCCTTGGGTGATGCTGACAGAGATGGTATTGAATATTTAAGTAAGGCAACCAATCCAGAATATGTTTTGAATTTGGACCAAACATAGCTGTTTATCCATTTTGTTGTTTTAATTTTAGCATTTTCATTTTATAATCTGAATACGCTACTTTTACTTACTCTACAATGTATGCAGTCAGTATTCAAATCAGACTTCCTGACGAGGGGGAGGGGGGAGACTTAAATTTGTGTTATATTAATAGCAATAATGATAGTAATACCTGTGGTAGTAGCATTGACATGTTTTATACTTACATAAAACATTGCAGCAGCAGCGGCGGCGGCCGCAGCAGCAATACGTATTTTACAGTCTTTTGTATTTCTGAGCACTACAGGTGTATAACCGTACCAAAACTGATGAAAGCCAGAGGCGATTTGTTTTCAATTTTTCAAATCTAGTTTTGTCTACACATCCCTCGATTGGTGTAATGCACCTACTCCCACTATTTTCACTAACATATGCCACTCCCAATGCTGCAAGTTTTACCTGAGCAGCTGTAATATTAATATTACTTGAAGTTGAAGCCTGGATTTGAACTGGAATACGTCACTGACATTACTTTCTATAACTTTTCCCTTTCTTTTCACAAATTTATCCATGCTAGCCAGCAATAGAATGTGGGTTGCAGGATACTAAACTAAATACTGCAAGCTGCAATCGTCATTGCTGAAATTGGACCCTGAATGTCAACCCAACTAATGGACCTGAGAATTGTTTAGCTTGGTTGCGATATACTTCTGCTTACTCATAGGTCGCCCTCTTACCATGTATAGTCTGCATCAAAAGTGTTCCATATCTTTTTGCATTTTCAAAGAATAGTGGTAGTAAGTGCTTTCAGTAAAAAGAAAAAAATACTTCTGTGGCAGGGAAGGATTTCTTTTTTGACGAGCTGGGCTAATTATTTAATAAGGGGGGAAATCCCCCCTCAATTTGGACCCTGTATGCAATGTGTAGAGAAGGTATTGTATTCCACCCAAAAATTTGGTGCTGAGATCTCAGTGAAAATACACATTTTGAGGTTCCCTGAATCCAAACAAATTCTTAGAGAATGGTGTGTGTGTGAGTGGGATGGGGTAAACCGCATAATTAAAAAATGGGAAGTCAGTTAAATATCATTTAAGTTCTGCATCATTCAGGAAAATCACTTTTGATGGAGTATTTTTCAAAATTTGTGATTATATGCAAAATGCCTCAGATGATTTTAATTAAAATACTACATATATATTTAAGATGTTTCCATGACAAATGAAATGTATACGTTTATTTAATTTTATGGGAATGTCCTTAGAAGTCTACTCATTCTGGATGACTTTTGCATAACTGGTAAACCGTAGGAGATGGACAAAATCTTACAAGACAAGGAGTGTAGACCTCATTAAAAGATACAGTTTATGTGAAATACATTTTTGTTTGTGGGGTGAACTATTTCAGGGAATATTCTCTGTATTTGTTTGACATTTCTAATACTTATACCTTTCTCAAATTGAATATGTTATTCACTTTTTATATGTTGGCTATGTAAAGAGAAAGGAATTTCAAAGGCATCACATAGTGAGACCAGCTCTTTTTAGAGTTGGATATCCCTTAAAGTCTACTCTATACCCCATACACCTACAAGAAAATGAGCAATTAGTTAACTTCTGCAAATATTTATCTTGATTAACACGAAGTAGAGGAATCTTATATATTTAAATGAGCAATTCTTGTATATTTTATTATTCAATCTGACCTTATATAAAGGTTTGCCATGTGACACAGAATAGCTTTCATGTGTTTGAAATGAATACATAAAAAGGTTAATAAAAAAAACAAACAACAACAACAACAAAAATACAAAGTTTTTGTTAGTATATGACACAGTTAAATGATTATTTTATATCTTAGTACTTTCAAATTTAAATGTTGTGGTTTCCATACAAATGATTTCGGCATATTGCCACAGAGTATTTTATAGTCGTTAGGACAATGTCGTCCTGTAGCTGTTTAGGGAGCTTATATTGTTGTATATTATATACAATATATTATATTGTATATATATATTCTGCGCAACTTGAAAACGGCTCTAACGATTTCCATCAAATTTTATATTCAGACAGGGTTTTGCTTTTTAAGTTCATCTATGTAGGTGTAATTCCCGAAAAAAACGCGATTTTACTTAAAAAATAACATTTTTTATTCCCGCTTCTACAGTGCAATTCTTGTATATAGGTATATTCCCGGTATTTCAGAAATGGCTCTTAAGATTTGGTTAAATTTTTGTATGCATGCATATTATATTCACAGTGTTTTCTCTACTCACTTTTAGGTAACACATTCACATCTCTTTCTCTACACACTCTTCTATAAACAATTTTCCATAAAAAACGTGAATTTACAAAAAAAAAAATGTTTATCCACAGTTTTAAAATAAGTCATACTATTTTCCATAAAAAACGTGAATTTACAAAAAAAAAAATGTTTATCCACAGTTTTAAAATAAGTCATACTATTTTCTGTATGTTTGAAATAGAAGTACTATTACATTAACACTGTTTTCTCGTCTCACTTTTAGGTAACACATTCACATCTCTTTCTCTACTCACTCTTCTACAAATAAGTCATACAACTTTCTGTATGTTTGAAATAGAAATGCTACACATTATATTCATACTGTTTTCTCTACTCACTTTTAGGTAACACATTCACATCTCTTTCTACTCACTCTTCTACAAATAAGTCATAGATACTGCATATTACATTCACAGTGGTTTCTCTACTTAAGTACTTTTAGGTAACACATTCACATCTCTTTCTCTACTCACTCTTCTATAAACGATTTTCCATAAAAAACATTGCTTACCCCAAAAATCATTTTTATCCCCACTTTTTAAAATTAGTCATACCATGTTCTGTATGTTTGAAATAGAAATGCTATTACATTCACACTGCTTTCTCCTCTCGCTTTAAGGTAACACATTCACAACTCTTTCTCTACTCACTCTTCTACAAAGAAGTCATACAATCTTCCGTATGTGTGAAATAGAAATGCTACACATTATATTCATACTGTTTTCTCTACTCACTTTTAGGTAACACATTCACATCTCTTTCTACTCACTCTTCTACAAATAAGTCATACAATTTTGTGCATGTTTGAAATAGAAATGCTACGTATTACATTCACACTGCTTTCTCTACTTACTTTTGGGTAACGCATTCATAACTGTTTCTCTACTCACTTCTAGAAATAAGTCATACAATTTTCTGTATGTTTAAAATAGAAATGCTGCAAATTACACTCAGTGTTTTCTCTACACACTTTTAGGTAACACATTCACATCTCTTTCTCTACTCACTCTTCTATAAACAATTTTCCATAAAAACGTGATTTTACACCAACAATCATTTTTATGCCCAGTTTTAAAATAAGTCATATCATGTTCAGTAGTTTGAAATAGAAATGGTATTACATTCACACTGTTTTCTCCTCTCACTTTTAGGTAACACAGTACCTGGGCGATCGAGCTTCGCTCGGCGTTTTTCGGCTCTGTTTTTGAGAAATCTTTTTTGTGGGAGAAGATACATAAACCTGAAAGGAAAAACGTTAACTAAATCATCATTTTTGTCGCAATTGTTAAGAGTCAAAAAGTACTTAAGTAGAGAAAACACTGTGAATGTAATATGCAGCATTTCTATTTCAATCATGCACAAAATTGTATGACTTATTTGCAGAAGAGTGAGTAGAAAGAGATATCACCTAAAAGTGAGTAGAGAAAACACTGTGAATGTAATATGCAACATTTCTATTTCAAACACACAGAAAATCGCATGGCTTATTTCTAGAACAGTGAGTAGAGAAACAGTTATGAATGTGTTGCCCAAAAGTAAGTAGAGAAAGCAATGTGAATGTGATATGTAGCATTTCTATTTCAAACATGCAGGAAACTTTATGACTTCTTTGTAGACAAGTATATTTTTCGATCTTGAGAAGGCTTATGATACGTGCTGGCGAGCAGGGATTCTACGTTCCCTGTATGCCTGGAACATACGTGGACGCCTACCACTTTTCATTCAGGAGTTTATGAAGGACCGCTTTTTCCGAGTAAGGGTCGGCTCGGTTTTTTCTAATTCTTTTGTTCAGGAGGAGGGAGTACCTCAGGGTTCGGTGCTAAGTGTCATGCTCTTTGCTATAGCAATTAACTCCATCTGGAAATGTGTTCCACCTGGAGTTTCGTCATGCCTATTCGTAGACGACTTCGCTGTCTATTGCACTTCTCAGCGCACGGCGTTCTTACAACGGCGCCTGCAGCAATGTTTGGACAACCTTAGAGAATGGAGCGTGAAAAACGGCTTCCGTTTCTCAACTGAGAAGTCAATCTGCGTTAATTTCTGGCGCCGTAGGAGACGATTACCACCTTCGCTCCGATTTGGTCCAGATTCACTTCCCTTCGCAGAAGAGACGCGCTTCCTGTGTTTGATCTTGGACAGGAAGCTTAGTTGGTCGTCGCATATTGCACAGCTAAGAACGAGATGTGACCGTTCCCTAAATATTATGCGAGTACTGAATGGCAAATCGTGGGGAGCGGATCGGACGATTTTGTTGCGAATATATCGGGCATTGGTCCGATCCAAACTAGACTATGGGTGTATTGTTTATTCCTCAGCACGACCAACTCTGCTGAGAAGATTAGACGTCGTCCACAATAGGGGCATCCGCATTGCAACAGGAGCTTTCCCAACAAGTCCAGTGGTGAGCCTTTACGCCGAGTCCGCAGAACCCCCTCTGCAATACCGGCGTGAGATTCTCTTGGCAAATTATGGTTGTGCGCTTAGGTGTATGCCTAAGCACCCAACGTTCGCTTCTTTTTTCACCACTACGCTAAGAGAACGATATAGAAATACCACCCTTAGTCCTAAGCCTGCGGGGTTCCGTTTCCAAGAGCTCCTAGTGAAGCTTGGAGTGGAGCTGCCTATGATGTTCACCAAGGGCGAGAGGCTTTACCCCCCTTGGCTCTCTGGTACGTCCCATGTAGATCTTGGGATGACCGTACACCAGAAGTCCACGATGCCTATTTCAAGTATCCGCACGTGTTTCTTAGAATTTTTGTCAGGCTACACTGACCGTCGATATATTTACACCGATGGATCAAAGAGCACCAACGGTGTTGGATGTGCTTATGTTTATGGAACCGAACCATATACATTCGGTTTTCCAAATAGCACTTCCATTTTTACTGCAGAGCTTTATGCAATTTATCGAGCCGTTTTGTGTGTGCGCCGTCGTAAATTAGGTGACTGCTTGATTTTGAGCGATTCCCTTAGTGCACTGCAGAGCCTTTGTCAGTTGTACAATCCCCACCCTATTGTACAACGTATCCAGAGCCTTTGTCAGTTGTACAATCTCCACCCTATTGTACAACGTATCCAGGATGCCCTCCATGTTTTACACGCTTCTGGTGTTGACGTGGTGTGTGCATGGATTCCTGGTCACGTAGGTTTGCCGGGGAATGAAATGGCAGATTTAGCAGCAAAGACGGCAACTACAGAACCTAGTATTACCATCTCACGTGTTACTTCGGAAGACTTCAGGCTTGAAGTGCGGAGAGCGGTGCTGTCGTCCTGGCACGACGAGTGGTCAGCTCTCCGCGGTAATAAGCTTAGAGAAGCGAAAGAACTTCCGATAAACTGGGTAACTTCCTGCCGCACATCTCGTCGCGAGGAGGTTAATTTGGCTCGATTAAGAATAGGGCACTGCAATTTTTCGCATGGTTACCTATTTAAAAGGGACCCTGCGCCTCTATGTCCGCTGTGTGACAACCTTTTGTCGGTTCGCCACGTGCTGCTAGAGTGTTGCTCTCTAGCGCACCTTCGGGATTCTCTGCAGCTGCCTGCCAGACTTGCAGAGGTCCTAGCGGACGACAAAACAGCGGTTGATAGAGTTTTTAATTTTTTAGCGGAGTGCAATATCAATTTGAGGATTTAAATTTTTTTAATTATCTGTTTCTGCTTTTGGACATATTTATCACCTTGTTTCATATCTGGCTATTGCCACTGCTTTTTACCTTTGTAAACTTTTCTTGTTGCTAGTATTTTTATTTTTTGAGTGAAATTTATATCTGGCTATTGCCATGAATCTTTTAAGGGCGCTGATGACCTAGAAGTTGAGCGCCCTTAAACCAAATCAAATTCAAATTCAAAAGTATACACAGTGCAATGAATTATCATTGAGAATGGTTTTTGCCCTCTCTCCCACAATCATATAAGCTCATTAAATTTACATAACAATGGATAAATGTAATGCTCTCTAATATCAAAATTAAGGTGTATGAAATGATGTCCCATAGTACAAAAACCTGATCACTCATGGATATATGCATTCCAGTCTCCATTGTATTGTGCATAACTTGGTGATCTAAAGGTTTTATTATGAAACATTAGATGAATTGAAAATTAGCAGCAGAAGTAAAACAATTTAATAAAATCGTTTATGAACTTATGAATTCTAACTTTACAGTAAAGGATTTAAGGGGAGATAGGTGACTGAAATATGCAAAAGTATATCCTTTAACTAAAACACCAATTTCTCTTAAACTATTGCAAATAAGCTCAACAAATTTCAGGTAATCTACATTGATGTCTGCTACCTACATAACACAAATTTTGTTCATATCTGATGAGCAACTTCCTTAATCAGCTGTTTTGTTCTGATATATATTATTTTTACTAGAGCTTTGTTACTTTTTTTGCAAGAACTACCGCTAATAAAACCTTGAAATTTAATAGAGATACTCTTAATGTCTTTAATGTGACCTAGAATGAATCCAATAGATCAATTACATCTTTCAGGAAAAGAAAAACTTGCTCAAAGAAAAAAATCTGTAATATTTTACTAGTAAGATTCACTAATGTCCATATTATTCAAGGTACACAGATAATTGTAGATCACATTAAGCATATATTATATTTACATGTTCCTGCAAAGTTTCACTACTAGAGGTACATTAAGCAAAGAAACTAGTTTTGAGAAAAAACAACTTAAAGTTGGAGGTATGGCAGGTATTTAACCCTTTGTCCCAGTGTCCATTATAATGAACATAAGCATTTTTTGCCTACTTGTAATACTTTTAACAGTTTTTTCTGCTATATTCTTGTTATACTGTTCGTCACAAATTAAACATATGTATTTGAGATGTTCTGAATTGTACAAAATTATTGTAGTGTTACATTGTATTGTTTTTTTTATAAGAAAAGAAGCAAAATCCATGCAACCGCAGTCAAATGATACCCCATCATTATCCAAGCGTACCATCACACCAATTCTTATTTTACATGGCCCCTCCCCGTCCTTTACCACAGGCACATTTGACACCTGTTGCCGAGACTCAAACTAACAACCTCAGTCTTTGAGTGCATGGCCAGTGCACTACATGTTGCCTTAACAATCATGGCTATTCAAGTCAGTGGACCGGAGGTGTCCCAGACCACCTAATCTAAACCGGTTTCGAATTAGAGGAAGAATGGCATAAGAAGCAAAATAATTCAGGACTGAAAGGGTTAAGGGGTGCAGTATCCTATTAAATAGCATTGAAAGAATTGCACAAAATTTTTCATAAATAAAAAAAAGTTGGACTTTTTGAGACTTTAGTTGCCTATCTCGGCTAAAAGGATTGGTAGTAGATGAATACTGTGGCAGTCCTTCTAAAGATACATTATGTCAGTGCATCTGTGAACATTTTTAAATCTAAAATTTCCAATTCATAATCACAGTGGCATTGAATGTGAAGACTCAAAAATGTCTCTCTACACATTGGGGATGCCTACGAATATCTATAATGTAGCACATTTAAACATATTTGTTGAAATGCTCTGTGTACCAAATTATTTACTGTATATTTATAACTTTATTTTAGCTCTAAAAGATCTTGAAAAAGAATGCTGTGCAGCCTGTATGAAAACTTAGTATTTATAAGGGAAAATTACCTTTATATTTATGTAACTATTTTTCAGTTTTGGATAAAAGTTAGTGAAGTACTTTAACATGAGTGTTATGTATTACATTTAAATTGAATTTTGCATGAAAAAATTGAGAGCAGATAAAATATTTTTGTATACAGATTATTTGTAGTGGTAGTAGTAGTAGTAGTAATAGTAATAATAATAATAAAAATAAAGCAGTTGCTGCAATAACTTGAGGGTAAAAATAGATTTCAGTACTGTTCAGATATTTGTGATGTATGGAATTGTATTACTTAAAAAATGTGTCTTGTGAAAATATAGAATCCATCTCGCAGAATTTATACTGGTATGAAACAGTAACATTGATATTGCAATGGCAATTTCTAGTGTGTGGAAATCTGAATGATTTTCTGGTTTAAAAAACTTTTTTCAGACTTTTGTCTACATCCAATCTATGTGTGATGTGTAACTCAGAGATCTCTAGGGATAAACATTTACGACATGTTTTTATGGGTTATATTCCATATAGCCTTGTCTTCTAGTCTTTTTAATGATATCAGTCATTCCCCTCACTTGACTATTGCCCTTTCCTCAGCAAAACAGAATAATTTGGCACCTATCCCATCTTACCTTGGAAGCAAGTAGCATTGGCTGGTGTGCAATAGATGTTATTTTGAAAGGGTGGTTTGGAACCAAGTTCCTGCTATCCATAAGCAAGGTTCCCCTGGCAGAAACCCAACAATGACATGAAGAGAAAACCTTGGCCTATAATGTACATTTCTCTTTTCAAAGTTAAAGTTGATGCTCCTCAAAAGCTTTGATCAAGAACATTTATTTAAAGTTGTTGATGTTTCCTTGCTTCTAAAATTATCTACAGAAAGATTCCTTTGGCTCTCCCAACCTTGATTCTGAGGAGTTAGCTTTTTGGAGCAGGTGCAGAAATTGGACTCTTTTTACTCTGATGAAAGCAAATGTTTTGCGTTAACTAGAAAATCTTGTAGTAAGACGACGCATAGAACTACTTAGTTAAATGGATATTGTGAGCCCTGAAAGGAAACTTGGCAGAGGATTGTACTAGACAGTGAGGTGCATACTTGAAGAAAAATGGAGAGATAATGTATAAATTGTTTTGGGTTTCTCCTGAGTTGATTAGGTGCCCTTTTAGGATTGACATAATTATATTCTCCAGAAAAAAGGTATGTTACAGTATCTGGATACATGTTCAAAGCTTGGCATGAATTTAGGTGTTCCATATTCATGATTTCTCTTGCTGTACACAGTAAACAATATGGTGATGTTGAAAGGTCAGTTATATAAGGATAGCTGTTTAGACAATCATCACCATAATCGGTGAAAAGATAAAAGGTTGCAACTGCTGATTTCATTTTGAGAGTTCCTCTTTGACCATTAAAATCATTCTTTTGATTACTACCCACTTCATAAGAAATGGAATACACTGCAATTAATTTTTTCCCTAGTTTAGTGTAGATCTTTTATTTCATGTTATTAGTTTGAATGTTCAGTACTTTGTCACCTTTTGAAGCGGTAATCATATTGTGCCTTGCAATGTCATGGAAAGAGATGACATTTTAATATTAACATATAAAGATTTAACTACTGGTAGAGCCTCGTGCATTTCCTTTGTGCATAGAATAAAATGTTTAATGACAGTATTTCTGCAAACATTTGTCTCACTAACGTGAAGTAGGTAGAGCAATAAGCTTTTGTAGGAATAATTTATGGAAGAGGTTTAAAGTAAATGAATGGCTAGATAAGTTGTGTGAATAATCAGAATTTTTAAACATATGAGGTATGTTAGTGTGTTTTACTTTGCAACTGTAGCATTGTAATCATTGCCTTTGTCAACAATTTTATACAGCTTTCTGCATTTTAGCAAAGGCTGTGGTACAGGAAGTCATATGTAACATTAACTTTATCAATTACCAATGGCAGTTAGTAGTATTTAATTCCATCTTTAAATTTATTTCAGTAGAAGGGTACTCATTTTGAGATTCCCTGAACCCAAAGAAGCATGAGAGAGAGAGAGAGAGAGAGAGAGAGAGAGAGGAGGAGGAGGAGGAGGGGGGGGGGAGCGCACAGGGGAATTAAGGAACAATATTAAAAAATGAAAATTTTTATGAATATTAGATATTATAAGTTGAATATCTTCGTGGATTAATGCCTAAAGATTTTCATGATTTTTCCCAAATTCCACTTACATGAGCGAAACTATCTTCTCAAACACCTCTTAATAATTTTGTTTAAAATGCTGCAATATTTGAAGCATTGTTTAGAGGAAAGGCATAAGTTGAATTTTATCTAAATAATTTGCTAAGTGTTTATAGTTCTAATTTTTTTCATAAATGAGAAACCAAAGATTTAGCCAAAAAAGTTGTTGCAAAAATGTAGGGCTCGTTGAAATAATTTTTTAGTAACTCTTTGTTTTAGCCAATTTCAAAATATTCTTTTATGCTTTTTAAGTTTTTCTGCACTGAAACAGATTGGTTGCTGTGTATGAAAGTTTGAATCTCAGCAGTTCTGATTTTTTCCTCACTCATGACATAAAAAACTGATCTAAACAGCTGATTGTCAAATAAGGAAAATTGAAGCTATTAACAGTGAAGCAACAAGATTCTAAAGTAAGAACAAATTATAAACTAAAAACTTCACTTATCTTAGTAATGTTGCATGTTCTCCTTGAACAAGCTAACCCTGGGTTTCAAGTTGTCTCCAACTCATTCTCAAATTTGAGAATATACTTTGTATAGCTTTGAGAATGAGTTGGATACAACTTGAAACCCAGGGTTAGCTTGTTCAAGGAGAACATGCAACATTACTAAGATAAGTGAAGTTTTTAGTTTCTAATTTGTTCTTGCTTTAGAAGCTGATTGTCATTTGTGTGTCTTGCATGTAACCATGGAGGAATGAATGTAAACTAAATCTTTTCAGCCTAATTTGAAATAATAAACATTTTTGTCATTATATAAATAATATAACAATGTAAATAAATAATATATAAGTAAAATAAACAATTTTAAGTTGACAGTAAAGATGGCGACAGTAGCTATTCAAACCATTTTCCAAAGTAACATAACCTAGTAAGTGAGGTTAAAGTAAAATTATCCTATTCATAAATTGTAACTAATTTTTATCATGACTAACTTGAAGTGGATGGAAGAATCCATTTTAAACTAATAGTATAATATAAGGGATACCTGGGAAATAATGGATAAAGAAAGCTTTGAGAATGTACCACATATTTTTATTTTATCCAGTGCTTACCTACATACATACAGTAAGTAGAGAATGCATTGCATTCCACCCATAAATTCATTATTTAGATGTCTGTCAAAATACATGTTTTCAGACTCTCTGAATTAAAAAAGGGAATTTTTAGAAAAATCTGCATTTGTGCAATGTGACAATTGCTGCAATTTAACTGTGCCCTTATCTCTATGTTAAATGTGTAATGAAAGTTATCTCAAATAATCAAGAGATGGAGGAATATGATTTTGTAGGAGTAGAAGTAGGTACATTGCTCCCAGGGATACATGTATGACCTAGAGCTTAGCTAAATTGTCAGAATTGTCTGCTTATAACTTAATTGCAATTGACAGTGCTTTAAATTTGCAATGTTACATGTATTAAATTTATTATCATTGTCACTGATGTGCTGATTATTGCACAAGGCTTTTCACGAGAGATCAATATAATGATAATGATAATGATGATAGTGGTGGTAATGGTGATGATAAAATAACAGTAATATAATTATTATTAGCAGCTTGGTCTCTTGACAAAATGGATGCAAGAGAAGAATAAGATAGACTTACTAAGAGATAGTATGTAGTTTCTTGTTTTTTTTTTTTTTGTAATGTATTTGATTGTCCTGGTTTCACCTATGTTTATTCATATGTTTTAAAGGTAGACATAGCACCTCAGGTAGAACTACTACTCACACTCTTTGAGTCCTGGAATGTAGTGCTATGAATGGTCCAAGTCAAAAAGGCCTGTGCTTTGTCAAATTAACAACTGAGCATCATTCATACTCCAGTATTCCCATTTGTGCATTTCACCATGTCATGTTATCTTTGTTGCGTTCTTTTGCATAGTCATACAACATTACTTTTGTGTTTAACCAACTTAAACAGTAATTTAAGTTCTAAATGCCTGAAGCAAATCATGCACAAACTATTATAGATAGTAGAAGAAGCAGCCATGTACTTAGCTTTTCACTTCAGCCATTTGCTAATTTAGAGAAAGCAATTATGCAAACTATAACTCATGGCCTTCTATGATATTATTCATTATGACTGCGTAAAAGACACGAAAAATCTTAATTAAGGAAAATTGAATTTATTAACAGTGAAGCAATAGAATCTAAAATAAGAACAAATTAGAAACTAAAAGCTCCACTTATTAATATTGCAAGTTGTTGCAATGCTGACAAGTTTCAAGTTTTATCCAACGTATTAAAGCTATTCGAACTATTGAAACTAGTCAGCACTGCGACGACTTGCAATATTAATAAATAAATGGAGCTTTTAGTTTTTAATTTGTTCTTATTTTAGATGAAAAGTCTTGTTGCCATTCTCGAATCAATGCCATCTGAGAGCTTAAGATACAGTGTGAAATACTACACAATTCTCAGTTGCTTATATACAGGGAAGGGAAGAGAACTAAACAAAGTTATTAGTAAATGTTTGTACTACTTATTTTAAACATATCTTTATTGAAGAAATAATACTCCATACTTGTTTATTTATACTAAGTAAGCTCTTTGCTGATGTTATATGGTTTTGAGCTAATTCAGTATTGCATAAGTGACATTTCAATGATTAATATATATGTACTGCATTGGAAAGCTATGAATTGGAAGCAAAATTTACAACATTAAATATACAAATATGCATTTTTTTTACTACTGAAATGCCATTTAAGGCAATGTCATGTCACAAATTTCCTTTTTTCAGATGCATTAATTACAGCATGGTGTAATTTACAACTTTTTCCTATAAATGAAAGTGAAGTATCACACAATTTTATTCTAATATACTTCATGTCAAAAACTGAAAATTATTCTTTTGCTGTGTTTTAATGCTAACTTACAGATATGAGAACTAAGAGTACTTCTACATAGTTTTGTTTTTTTACTGTTACCATATAATGCAGCTGGTTGTGTTTCTTCAGTAATGATATTCACTGATTAAAGGTGTGCATTACATTAAGTTCTTTTTTGTTTCTCCAGATAAACCAGTCGTCACAATGAGTGATGTCGCTGAAAATGAATCAAGATCTTCCTCAGATCTTGAAATGGAACAACCAATATTGCCTGTCTTTCCTGATGAATTATCTAGATCCTGTGTTGAAGTATGGAATGACAAGTTAAAAAAGGGAGTACTTTCGTGTACTCATTTCAAAGAACATTGGCGCATCTGGGTGCCTAGGATTTATAGTCCTGAACCAAATGGGAGCTGCTTGGATTGGAGTTTTGATGAGACAAAGGCACAAGAAGTACTGTTTGATACTTTGGAGCAATTTATTTGCAATGGTGATCCACAGGAAGTATTCACAAAGCTTAGTCAGATGGATAGCCCTCCTTCTGTCTGCGGGCGAGTGTTTAAGATGGGTGAACCAACATATAGTTGCCGTGAATGTGGAATGGATTCAACATGTGTTCTTTGTGTTGATTGCTTCAAGCAGTCTGCACACCGTTATCACAAATATAAAATGGGTAAGTTTAAATATCTAATTATATTTTCTGAGTCCCTGTAATTGTATAAATTGAGTGTGCGAAGCTGTCATTGTTGTTTACTGATATGCAATGAACATATAAAATATATTTTTGTGTAGAAAAAAATATTTTCAGAATTTTTCTGAGTGCTCAGCATGCTGGGTTTTAATGAGTTTTGTTACATTCCATGAGGTTCTCTTACTGTCAACATTTTTTTAAGTAACAGTGTACTATTCTGTAAATAAAACAACTACTTTAATTGTTCAGTAGAATGAACAGCATTAGTAAAGCCCTGTTAATCCAACTTAATTAGGGGTGTGGTCTGTTTGGATTATCTGAAAAACAAAAAAAAAAAAAGTGTATAAATTCAGCTATAAGATTTACAGCTGCAAGGTAACGTAGCTTAGCAATATGAGGAAGTGACAATGTTGCAATTACCACACACAACAAAAATCAACAATATACAGAATTCTGCTGCCACGCCAAATGATGTGATCTTCATGCAATGCTGACATAACATTGAGTCTTCAAGCACGTTTAGTTCTTTAGAGGAGAGCCAGATTACCGATTTTGCAAGTTAAGTGAATATTACTACTTCATAAACATGTGATAGTTACCGGTTTGTTACCTAGGTAAATGCAAACAGTTTGTTTAACAGCGACTAAATGCATTATGTACAGGCACATTACCTATGACAGAGAGCAAAGCATTTTGTACAATAAACATTTCGTTCAGATGTCTGTAGTTTCAATAGTGAGTTTTCTGTCCTATAATAAAAATGCTTTCTATAAACTACAAATAAGATTTTTATTCTAGTGAGACAGAATATTGACTAATAGAAAATTGTTCATGTAAATATTTTTGTGAGAGTGTGTAAATTTTTAATTCTTTTAATTTGGGTGTATCAGGGACTTATTTTTTTCAATATTCAGAATCCAATGTCTTCTCGTCACTTTGAGTTCAACCAATGAGAACTGTTGCGCGGATGAATACACAAGAATGGCGGTGTTGCGTCATAGGACGCTAGGTACTATATTCATTAGCGTCTGTGAACTCAAAGTGGGAGGTCGTATAATTGCTGATGGTGTGTGAACATGTAAATTACACCCAAACTTTTAACCAGCGTAGACGCTGTCGAAATTTAAAAGTCGTTAATTAATCGAAATTGTGAAAAGAAGTGTAAATAACTAATAAATGTGTTTGTGATAAAAGAACGTTGGCTTTTGCATTCCATTCTTAGACCGCCAACCCTGCAGAAAAGAGTGGCGTCTGCTATAACAAACTTTCCACCTTTTAGTAAAAACAATACTCCATTTGCTGCTATATTCACGCTGCTATGTAATCTTTTATAATAAAACCCCGCCACAAATGGCTTGCCCAACGTGGAGCGCGAATTTAGAATGGAATGCAAAATTACGAGTGCGATAAACATCAAAATGACGCCATCTCATCGTGCAGGAAAAAGACGCCATTGAACATCGTTTGATATCAACGATCCGTCAAAACATCGATACACGGAGAATCAACGTGGGAAAAACACCGGAGATCATCTGGCGAAACCAACTACCCAGGAGACGTAAATAACTGGACGAAGAATCAGCAGAAAAGAAAGTAGGATCAAAACTTTTTGTGTCTTTATTTTATTTCCATTTATTAATGCTACTTAGAAGTGGCAAAGTAACAGGACTTTCAACATTAAGTGAATTAGATAAAGGAATTAAGATGTCGCGAAAAGAGATAGAAACAGGAGTGGGGGAAGGGGCAGATAGGCCTAGTTATCAGATAGGATTAGAGAGTGAGGAACAGGCGGAAATAAGCAAAGACCAAAGGTTAATGATGATGTTTGAAAGACTAGAACAAAAAATGGAACAGAATAAGGCAGAATTAAAACATGACATAGAACAAAGTTTAGGTCAGAGTATAGAACAAAAACTGGAACAAAACAAAGTAGAATTAGGTCAGAAAATAGAGGGAGTGAGAGAGGACTTGGAAAATAATAAAAAAGAGATAGGTCAGAAAATGGAGGAAGTGAGAAAAGACTTAGAACAGAAAATGGAATTAGGTAGACAGAACCTAGAACAGAAAATAGAATTAGGAAGACAGGAGTGTAAAGAAAATATGAAAGTAATGGAAACTAATTTAAAATTAGTACATAAAAACTTAAATGAAACAAAGGAAGCCTTAGAAGCTAGGATAGAAATTGTAGGAGATAGGATGGGAAAGATAGAATCAGAGATGAGGGAGAATAAAATTGTGTTAGAAGGAGAAATTGCTAGATGTAGGGATGAAATAACAGAATGTAATACAAGTGTAGACTGTAAGATAACAAATGTAAAAGCAGAAATAACTGAGGAATTAAGAAAAGAGATCGAGGTAGTAAAGAAAGACATTATTAATGAAACTGTAGAACAAATTGTAATTCCTAAAATTAAGACAATGAATGATGTGATGCTTTCACAACAGGATGCTATAAATGATATGAAACAAAGCCACTTAGAAATAAAGAATGATTTAAAATCAATTTGTGAAGAAATGAAAAAAGGGAAAGAAAATTTGGCTAATGTAAATGATGTTGTGAAGGCATTACAAAGACAAGATGATTTAGATGTAAGTAATGTACAAGATGAGAGTTACTTGAGTAATGTACAAAATGTTGACTCACCATACAGAGAAAGAGGTTCACAACCAAACAATGACACAACACATAACACATGTTACACCAACGGCATATTACATGAAATCACACCACCTACATTTGACGAGGAGAAGGGAGACGATCCAAAACTCTTTGTTAAAGAGATGGAAGAATACTTTAAAGTGAAAAGGATACCAAACGAGCTTAGGATGATGATAGTTAAGAAAAGCTTAAAAAACAAGGCATTAGAATGGCTCAGGTTAACACTAGCTGGTCATGAGTCGTATAACTCATTCAGAAATTTATTCCTATCAAGGTATTGGGGCCCAGCTAAACAAAACCAAACTAGGGTAGAGCTAGCGACAGGTAGATACGATCCAGCCAAAGGGTTGTCATTAGTCGACTATTTTATGAAAGTAGCCAACAAAGGAAAGCTATTAGACCCCAACTTGTCGGAGGCAGAACTAATTGCCAGTATAACAAGACATTTCCCAGACACAGTGAGAACAGGATTAATTGTTGCGAGGCCAGTAGATTTTGCGGATATGATAGAACTGCTGACAGCCTTCGAAACACAAAATGGTCGGCCTAATGAGCATAGGCATAGGAACGGTCACCCAAACTCACCCATCCTAAACCGGAACACAACTACGAACAACCAGAGTGAGGGAGAACATAGAAATACTAGGAGTGCCCATGAAAGGGGGAGAGGGGCACACCATTTCCCACAACCACATAATCATGGCGAGAGGATGGAGAACACAAGACAGCGGTACCACGACACGATACCGAATGATGAATCGAGACACCAAACATATACATATGATCGTGGAAGACCAGGAGACCATACCCATCAAGTGAATCACATACGATTCAGTAGGGAACACTTGAATAATCACAGACCGTCATACGACAGAGGTTCACGCCAAAGGGGCAGAGACCAATGGTACACTGACAACATAAGACAGCAGGAAGTAGATGAAGATGTGCCAAATAGGACAGATACTACACAGAATACAGAAACGACAACCACCACCAACACTCAGGGAAATTACAACAACTAAGTTCGTCCCAACCGAGTGGATGACAAACAACAAAATCTCAGCAACTTACAATTGACATCGACACCATGATGACTACACGAAGAGAGAGATGGGACCACTGGTCATAACAAAACAGCTGGGTGACCACACGTATGAGCTACAGAATACAAATGGCAAGTTGGTAGGGAGATACCACAAAAATAAATTGAAGCCATACAAAGAAAGGACCAAATAGTCTTTGTCAACGAATGTGTAAGGCAGGAGTAGTAGAGATGAAAGAAGATAACAATTTTTAATGGGTTACTCATAGAAAATTATGTTCAGATTAGGAATTACAACAAGGAAGAAGATCAACATAGTCATTGGCTATATCAACCACGAAGAGCATTGTTAACAAAGACAGACGAGGACACTGATTGTCATTAAATAAATGAATCATAGCGACGGAAGATAATATGTTTTTGACATAAGGATGTCAGGGACAAAAATAAAAATGAATCAATTATGATGAAAAAGATATAATATTTCGACACAAAGATGTCGAGGGTAAATTGAGAGGAAAAATAATACAATTACAGAATAATTGTAAGTATAGAAGTTTTCTCTTATAAAAATAAGAGACAAAGAAATGACAATTAGTGAAGTGAGGAAAACCATAATCAGAAAAACAATGCCCATGAATTAAGATGAATATAGCCAATGCTAAGCTCGAAGAAATGTTGAACCAAAACAACAATGAATAATAACCCAATTAAGAAAATTAGTACCATTAGTAACATCAGAGTTTAAGAACCGACTCAACAACCTGCCTATACATAACAAGCTTATAAGACAAAGAAGGCAAAGAACTGAATAAAATATTGCCATAAACATGATCATAATCATTAGCTCAAAATTTGTATCCTGTTTTTCTCTCCTCATAGCAATGAATACAAGTCAAAAACCACATGAAACACTTAAATTGTATTTGTGTCAATGTCAAATGTACAATAACCGAGTATGTGTTGTATAAGAACTGAATATGTGTTGTACAATAACTGAATATGTATTGTATGATAACTGGATATATTGTACAATAACTGAATATGTTGAGTAATAACTAAATGGTTTATGCCAAAACTGAATGTGTATTGTGTAATAACTGAATATGTATTGCATAATAACAGAACACATATGTGATATGATAACTGGGTATATTGTACAATGACTGAATATATATTGTATAATAATTGGACATATTGTGTAATAACTAAATGTGTTGTACAATAACTGGATATGTATTGTATAATAACTGAATGCATTGTGTAGTAACCGAATATGTGAAACTTATAAAGACATGTTGTATTATGTCAAAACAAAGGACAAAGACAAACAGTGAAGAAGACTGTAAAGAAAAAAAAAAAAAAAAGATTGTACAAAGTGATTGAATCATAGAAGTAGGGAGAAGTATTGTATTGTGTTTCAAGATTGTGAATAAGGTGACAACTTGAAAAACAAAACAAGGGGCATATGAGACAGAATATTGACTAATAGAAAATTGTTCATGTAAATATTTTTGTGAGAGTGTGTAAATTTTTAATTCTTTTAATTTGGGTGTATCAGGGACTTATTTTTTTCAATATTCAGAATCCAATGTCTTCTCGTCACTTTGAGTTCAACCAATGAGAACTGTTGCGCGGATGAATACACAAGAATGGCGGTGTTGCGTCATAGGACGCTAGGTACTATATTCATTAGCGTCTGTGAACTCAAAGTGGGAGGTCGTATAATTGCTGATGGTGTGTGAACATGTAAATTACACCCAAACTTTTAACCAGCGTAGACGCTGTCGAAATTTAAAAGTCGTTAATTAATCGAAATTGTGAAAAGAAGTGTAAATAACTAATAAATGTGTTTGTGATAAAAGAACGTTGGCTTTTGCATTCCATTCTTAGACCGCCAACCCTGCAGATAAGAGTGGCGTCTGCTATAACAAACTTTCCACCTTTTAGTAAAAACAATACTCCATTTGCTGCTATATTCACGCTGCTACGTAATCTTTTATAATAAAACCCCGCCACACTAGTAAATTATGGATTTTGTGTTTGGGTATCCTGAATTTCAGATTTGTGGGGTTCAGATTAGTGGGGTTCTACTGCATTAAGAAAGGTGTAACTGGTAGTGCACTATTAAAGCAGAATTAGTCATTTTCAGTTTCAAGAAATGTATCATAAATTTGCAGGTAATATCAAATTTGTACTTGTTTTAAAAAAGAGAAGATCGCTACTATGAATCAAGCAAATGAAGGATTATGGTGGCATTTGTAACTTATCAAGTGTCCTTCCAAGCAAATAAACTATTAAAATAAATAAAATAAAATTAAATAAAAAATAGAAGTTATGAATAAAGTCTGGGAGAAGTTGGAAAAACATTACTAACAGAGAGGTATATCACTCAAGTTTGCTATTCATGGTGTGACAGAAATTGTGTGTTGAAATGCATTAGAGAAAAGATCAATACCAATATTAAATATGCCAAATTGTTTAGACATAATATATGTAAATACTGTATATGCAATGAAATTATCAAAATTGTATTTCTTACTTCATGTCCCGAGGTTATTGTAATCGAAAGGAAATATGTTCGAGGGCAATCATAATTTTATGATCGATGCATCACAGGCAATAAAGTCAGTATCCAATCAATTGCAGTTGCTATGCCTGTAAGTAGGGAAATAAACAGTTACTCCAATAGGGCAGTAATGAACCTTTACTAGTGATATGTATGTCACAAGTGACGGTCACATATTAGTGCTACCGAATAGGAAATTTGTCTGTAATCCAATGGCGTTGGATATATCACTGAGGAACGTCAGATTGAATACAGCACAGAAATAGGTAATATGCACAATGATATTATGAATATTTCTAAATACCTACGAAAGAAGGGAATGAGGAAACCAGGAAGTACTCAAATGCAATACCTTCAGGATTCAAAAGTGTGAAGTTAATTTGTGAATCTATTGCGAGTTAATGGCAATAAAATTGAGTTAGCGAAAAACCTGAATATTTATTACAAAGACTCATCACTGCCTTGCTACATCGCAAAGATCATTCGTAAAAACCACTACAATGGTTTGTAATCTCCATGTGGAATTTACAGAGTTACTCCAAGATTATCACTAATGATTCCACAGCATATGCATCTAAAATAGAGTAGTGTTGATATTTTGAGTGAAGGAAAATATTTTATTCAGTTGGAAACTAATTCAAATCAGTGAGGAGTTTTTAAGCCATATTGGATGCTGCATTTAGGATCAATTTATAATCTTCATGAGAGTCTTTGTCATTGTAGGAGGTTGATTAGACTATGAATTAAACTCTAGAAGGCATATTGATATCTCGGATTGAAGCCATTGTATTTTCGTGCAGTCATCTATGCTAGGAAGGTATTTTTGTATAGTGTAATGTGAAAATGTTTTAACATCTGATTCATTATATTTTAAGCAGTTTTGAATTGTGGTATTTTTGGCTTTCATTTGTGCTGAGAAGATTAGACATAGTCCATAATTGGGAAATTTGCATGACAATAGCTCAGTCGTGAATTTCGTTAGTAGTACATTGATCAAGTTAACCTCAATGCTGTGAAAAGTGGTCTGGGTGACTCAGTTGGTTAGACGCTAGCCTACTGATCCCAAGGTCGCGGGTTCAAATCCGACTCAGACTGATAGTTTTTAAGTGTATGTCACTAGATTTACTGTCATGTAAAAGAACCCCTGCAGGACGAAATTCTGGTGCGCCGGTGATGACAGCATCGTTAAACAACAAAATAATTTAATTCAACGCTGTGGATCCTCAAATTCAAATTTATGTTCATTCAATGTCCTTAGCTCTAGCTAAAGGGCAAGGAAAATTGCAAAAGAAGACAGTTGAACCTGCTTTATACATAATACAATTATAAGAAATTCGTACTTACCAGCAAATTTAGAAATATGTTAATAGAACCTCATTTATACGTAATGCATTTATACATAATTCACTGTTATATGAATTAAATTTCAGTGAAATATAACTGACTCTTATTTAATATGAGCATACACTATCTTAAAAGAAACTTGGGGCATAGTTTGCTAATTTCTCTTAAAAAGACGCAATCTTATTGGGCAGCTTTCCGCCCCAGAAGACAAAGACCTTTTCTGGTAGAGCTGGCTCCTTCGTGCATGACAATGTCGTAGTAACAAATGAGAAGTAAAGATAATATTTTTTGGCATCTTGACGTTTGCTGTTGAACAGTGGTTTTCTCTTTCAGTTCTTTGTTTTGTTAATCGCTATGGAGGACAGAAAAAGGAAATGTTATACAGTAGATCAGAAAGTAAAGTTCATATGAGAGGTGGAACTACATCCAGACAAAACCAAAACCAAAATTGCTTCAGACTTAGGAAATGCTTATACAATGCAATTACTATTGCAGTTTATTGGTGAAGTGTGCCAAAAACATGGTGATGAAGAAAGTGGACCAGCTTCAAGTGACATTGACAATAATGGGGATGACAACTCAGATCTTGAAATACCTAAAGTGAATGAGGTGTTAAGTGCAATAAAAGTATGCAGGCATTACATGCGAAAGGTTATAGTAAAAAAGCTCTAAGTTCATTAATAAGTTTGTAAGATGAGGTGTGTGCACTTTAATGCAAGAAAACTGAAACAAACCAAATTAACTGATTTCTTTAAAACAGGACCAAGTTCAGAATGTTTTCTTCGTACATATCATTGTAAAATTTTATGCATATAGGTCCATTATATTGCTCTTCTTTTTTTCGTTTTTTTATATGATGAGTTATCAAAGTCTGATTTGTAATTCCCTTGATATGTGCATAAATCAGGTTCAACTGTGTATCTCTTGGTCTAGTTGAGGGCTCCTTAATAACCTATCCCCTCAAAGAAGGCATTGAGATTCTATTTCTCTTTTAAAAGATATTTCTAATATAGTCCATTGTTTAGATATTGTTTGTAAACAAGTTGGAAAGAATTTATTGAAATGTATGCTGCACATAATTTTATGGGGTTTCTTTTCTTGAAACAGGCACATCCAGTGGTGGTGGATGCTGCGATTGTGGAGACACAGAAGCTTGGCGAACAGAACCCTTTTGTGATGTACATCTGGCAGGATCTGAGAACAGGCCAGAATCTGGAGGCAAACGCCTGCCAGATGATCTGGCTGAAAGAGCACGAGCAACCTTCACAGCTGTTCTTAAATATGCCTATCAACTTCTTACTCTGGAACATTCACCAGGTTTGCCATCTGATCTGCGTGTACGAGATTCTGAAGAGGATCCTCTTGGATTTCCAGATACAACAGACACTTACTGTACTGTTCTGTATAATGATGAAACCCATACATTTGAACAGGTATGTGTTCACATTTCCTAGAGGGAGGGGGTGATGTGGCAAATGAAGATTATTGTTTTTAATAGCAGTCAAGATTGTATAGTTCTCCCTTTCTCTTAACAATTTGTGAATCACACAACATTTTTTATGTGCATACAGTTTTTTGTTTTATTTGTACAACCCTTTTTCACTTGTGTGGCCATATTATATTATTTTATAGGTTGAATACTGCTTTGGCCCTGGACCATTGTGTGACGATGGTGTACCCTCACTGAATTCATTATGTATACAACATTTAAAAAATATCTTGCTAAATTTTTCTTCCAAATAGTAAAATTATGTTTATCTGCATAAAACCATACCGGCTCTTTTTGTTCTCTCTCTATTTTTACTTCCAAAATTGGAGGAGGGTCCTCTAGGTGCAAATTTCATAAAAGCAATTATTTTGATGAGGTACTAAAAATAAGTGATTTTATTTTGATGCTACACAATATAAGATATTTAACTAAAATAAACAAAGTTTATGTGCGTATATATATATAAAACAATTCAGTGCCTTCATGGAGTAAGTCTGGTGATATCCAGCATAACAGAACTTCCACTAAGATGCATAATGTGGTAAATGGGCATGGCCTGTAGGTCAAGGAACATGTTATGCAGGTTGAAACTCATCAAATGATTACCTTGAGCAGGAAAATCCTAGTTTTAAATACTGTTCTAATTATGTTCATGGTTCACAAAAGTGTTTAAGAAAGGGAAAAATAAAATGGTATCTATTATTTTGTCAGAATCACAGGCTATCCTTATTGCTGTCTTTGCTACCCTCTTCATTTACTTCAAGTACTTTCCATGGAAAATCATCTTTGGACCCATCTAACGTACATCTGATCTATTTAAAATAAATATCATTTAAAAGCACTCAATAAAATGTGTATTTCATGAATATGTATAAATAAATATTGGCCCAGTTATTGCGGGCAATTTTGCAAGATCCAACTGAAAATTACAAACGAAAACATCTTTCGATCCTTCGTTATATTCAGAGCGTGGGGCCAAAAATGTCACGTGCTCTTATTGTAGTCCAAGGGAGACCTAGCATTGGGACACTTATTTCTGATTGTTTTGAAGACCTTTAAGGTTTAAAAGTTTGACCCAGAAGCAATAAGTTTATAGTCTTCTTGAGAAACCCATTTAGGAAGCAACAAAATTTGACTGGATGGAGGAAATTTCTAAGGCTGCTACAAGTTTAAGTTGGATTTTGGAGACATTCCAGGCAGTTTGGCACAATCACTGGTAGGGTGAACCCATGATATGTCGGGATATTAAATAGATGCGTAACAGTTGGCGTGTATAGTAGCGCTGAGAACAAAGACGAACTATTGTGGCCTAGCTATGTACCATGTCATCTATAGATCATTCTAAATTTATGTCAAAACAAGTATGTGCTATAAGTTGTAATATTTTCTTGTTTATGAAATGGACAAGTACAGGAAGTCCTCAAAAGTGCGGGATTAAAAGCAATGATTTCATGTATATTAGTGAAGGAGAGGAAATTAACATTCAGGATAGATTTTGTGAATAATAGAACTTGCAAATTCTGTGACAGGAAATGCTGTTACCAAAGTAATTTAGAGTGGTAATTTCACAAAGGTTAACCTTCCAGACACACCTTTCCATTCTCCCTTCCTGTAAAATACCTGTATTATCCTCATGACATAAAAAACTGACATGGAGGCTGAGGCAGTACCTGGTTTGTACCTTGTTGAAGGTACTGATGCTCTCCTCGTTCAGTCCTGGGTTCGATGTCCGTCCTTGGCTAGCGCCACCATTTGCTCGTTGATGTAGCACGGACCCTGTCCTTTGCTAAAAGGCGCAATCTCAGCTGATGGGATAAATGGCAAATAAAACAAAACAGTTTGTGGAATTTCACCCAGGAGTAGCATTCCCAAAATTTATTGAACCACTTACCTTTACATGAATCATAGGTCATCGTTCTTGTTATAACACTGTGCTCTTATTTTGACTCCCCTTTACAGCAAAGACCAATGCAACTGGGAAGAACAATATCTCCATGCACTTTTCCTTTATTTCTATATTTAGGCTGGTTCACTCAACTGTAGGCAAACTACACTGCTAAGTGACATACTTCTATGCTGCAACCATCACGTTTAATTAATTTAAGTCACAGACTCGACCCTTGAAGACTGCATAGAAGATATAACGGTAAGAAGGCGATACGACAATTAAGTGAAGACTCCAGACTGTTTTAAATCTCCCTTTCGCTGTTTTTAAAAGTGCCTGTGCCCCTTCAATTTACTTTATTCTTATTGGTAGGCTTAACAGACAATTCCCTTCAATTTACTTTATTCTTATTGGTAGGCTTAACAGACAATTTTATGTGCCTCGACATTTTGTGTTCAAATCCTAGAGTTTCATTGGCTTCTCCATCCCCTCCTTTGAACTGCCATTTTTGGTCAGAGAGGGGGGGTCTGTCCCAATCTCTCGGTCATGGTATATTATGGGACAATGGGACAATGAGATTTACCCTCAAAGAGAATGTAACAGAATTGTGGGTGGAGGGAGCTCTTAACAGCCTCAGTTGCTCCAATATTTTCATGTTTTTAGCTATATTAAGTTTAGGTCCCGGACAGTGTTTTAACAGGAACTCCTAGATTTCACATGTTCAAAACGTATAAATACCATAACAATTACGTCTACAATTATACATATGCATAAGAATCCATATTTACACTTGCCTTAATTACACCTCATCATACTCATATATATTTACTTAATGACAAAAAGTATTTTACAAGACTTCCCAGTCTAAAATTACTGTCTCAGGGCAGACCCAGAGAACAGGTTGAAGTGCCCTCCTAACACCAACAGTAAGTTTGTTGGCATAAATAAATGGCATTGCATGTATACTTTTCACTTCAAAATTGATAAGTTACATAAAAAGGGCTTCATTCATACAAGCAAATAAGCAAAAACAACCAACATGGCTTCCATGTGGAAATTTTTAATAGAAATCCATTAGAAAAATGTTAAATCTGCTTAACCAACAGATAGGAACAAGCTTAAAGCTTTTAAAAGTTCTAGTATGAAGGTTTCCTGATTTGTTTTATGTATATAAAATATATTTTACCATATTTCTAGGTTATCAGCACATTGGCACGAGTGATAAAATGTCCACAGAGAGACGCTATTGAGTATGTCACTAATATTGACAGAGAAGGAAGGGCTGTAGTGAAATGCTCAACTTTTCAACATTGTAGTGAGTTGAAATCAGACATTGAGCGTTATACTGCGCGTCATGGGAATCGACCATTGAAAGTAAGTGTTATATAAATCTTATTAGATGTTCAACTTTTTGGTTATGAAAATACATCCTTCAAATTTAAAAAATTCAACACTCCTGTGGGATGGTTCTCCCCATCAGCATCAATTCCTGATGCTTCACTGTATTTATCACTTCATTTTAACATTCATTATGTAAATGTGTCAATCTGTGCAAAACTGTCTGTTACAACTGCATCATATTTTCCCAGTTATTTCTGTTCTAAAATAGTTTTTGCATGTGTTCTTAATTTCATTTCAGATTTTATGTTCTCTAACACTTAACTTGGTTGGTGGAAGAACTATTGCAGTGTGATCTGTGTTTCAGTGCATTTAGGCAGACAAACCTGAAATTAACCGTTAAGCCATTCATGGAACAGCTATGGGAAAGGTTGGAAAAATAAAGACTCTGTAGTCCTTGGGTACCCTAATAGCATTGGGGTCGGAAGAGAACAAGAGATGACCAAGGGAAGGTCATAAGGTCAGATAGAAAAGCTACAGCGAGGAGCAAAATGCCAGTAAGTGGGAGTAATGTTCTGCTCAGCTTGGGTACCTTGTGGTCGCCATCCACATATCCCCTAGACGGGGACCCCTGAGGGGGTATAACTGTTTTAAAGATCTGGAAAACTGCCAAGAAAAGGTTTGTGATCTTTTTAGAGATACACATATAACTGCAGAAGTTTGTCACTCTTTACGAACAGTGCAGCGCCTGAGGAAGCCCATAAAAATGCATCTGAAAGTGTAGAGGCCCTAGGGCTATGCTTTTCCTCTCCAAGAAAAATATTACACCTCCAAAACCTGTGACAGAGAAAGATGATTTCCAAAAGATGTAATCCGTCATTCAGTACAAGAGTTCTATGGTAAATACCCCATGCTTAAAAAACTTTTCTAAATGACAAAATAGATTATGCAGGGGTATAACTTCTTTATGCAAAATTTTGAGAAGACTTGATTTTAAATATAGGAAAACCAACAATGGTCAGTAACTTTTGATGGACAGAAAAGATACTGTTGTGACGAGGGTTGATTTTTAAGAAAAATGCTGGAGTTAAAGAAGATATCCCTTGCCCTATTACTTAGATTGGTGAAACTTGGGTAAACCAAAACCATACCAAAAGTTTTATCTGTCAAGATTCTATAAGAGACGGAGGTTTAAAGGTCCCATTAGGTAAAGGATCCCATCTCATAATCTGTCATGCTGAATCATTCAAATGTGGTTTCATAGAAGGGGCAGAGTTAGTTTTCCAATCAAAACGTGATGGTGATTATCATTAAGAGAAGAATAATTATAATTATAGTTTCTCTACAAACTCTTAACCTATCATGCTGACCTGTCATGGCATGTAATACGTCCTCTGATTGGTAATCAGAGGAGTTTTAGGAGTACCTGGGAGCAGATGAATGATGGTTCATACTACTGATTTACCTTGGCCAGTCACATAGCTGTTTAAAATTGTGTTGACTCATGATGCCTTCCTAATTGCACTTCAGTATTATGTAATGGAAAGCATAAATCCTTCCAGAACATATTTACAAAGACAAAGCAGAAGCTAACCTGTGTTGTCAGGTAGCGCACCAAGTAGTGGAGATAGTGCCAATATTTTTTAGGTTGCTGTACAGCATGATACATCAAATTGTTTTGTTAATTATTCTTTCGATTGCCAGAATCATAACAGCACTGCTAGTATGCCAGAATTCTGTCCCATAGGAGTTCTTTTATGTTTCAGTAAGTCTACTCTCATTGGGCTGTTGTTTTTAAACACCCACAGTGTGGGCCAGGTTTGAACTCGCTATCTTGAGATCATTAGACCAACACCTAATCAACTGAGCTACCCTGACCGACTACAGAGTGATTCAGTGCATTTTCAGCCATGCTACTGAAAACATTTTAATTGTGATGTATTCACTCACCATAACCTGACATAATGAGTGCCGTACTAGAAAATCCCTGCCAAATGTAGGGACATAAGTAAAAGTTAGTGAAGCTCAAAGTGTTAATTTTGACTCATATTACTCAAAATCATGACCATATTTTGTTTGTTTATTGTTAACAATTTACAAAGAATATGACTAAGCATTCAGCCCAAGTTTTCATATTCATTTAACAAGTTTACTTATCTAAACATACATCTTCGACTATCCTTAAAATTGTCTTTCTCATCTTAGTATCAATTCCATTTATTTAACTTTATCTATGTACTGCCATAGATTCCTACTTTCTTTGCTAAAGAGTAGAACTAAATCTATCATTCTGTCTACTTTAAACCATTTCTTATTTATACTCTTTTTCCAGAGTTCTATCACTTTGCACCCAAAAGTTATATGTTCAATGACTTCCTTTCCTCCACATTTTGGACATTGATTCTGTGGAAGACCTCTTCTTATTTCAAGTGACTGTATAAGTGAATCAAACTGAATTTTGGGTCTATCCAATAATATATATATATATTTTCTGCGTGTAAATGATTGAACTGTTCCTAAATGGCTGGACTGATTTTTATGACATTTTGTGTGTGATAAAGGTGATTTGAGAATAGTTTAGATTCACAATATGACCCGATAGAACATGTTCTTTTTAATTAATTAACTAATTAGAATTTCTGTATTTGTTGCTGGGATAAAATTCTAGGAAATTTTTGTCACAGCTGAACATTAAATTATATTAAAAGTGTGCTCTTATTGAGAACAATTATTTAAAAATATAATTATCAAATATACATTGTGCAAATGTGTGAGGTGCAGTATTTTACATCCTTTTTCATGCATTCCAGTGATGTATACACATGCATCCTATAACAGTGAGCTTAACCTAGAAATGTAATATATTAATATTTATTGAAGTAAGGTGTTAAAGTGTAATTAAAATATATACATTGTGAAAATGTGTAAAGTGCAGTATAGAGGTGCGTATTTTACGTGATTTTTCATGAATTCCAATTATGTATAAACTGCATTCTATTACAATCAGCCTAACATACAAATTTCTTGCATTATTATTTAAGTAAGACTGCCTTTGTGGTTTACCAGGAGAAATACGAACTGGTTTGAGAATTTAATGCCATTCTGGCAGTTTGTCACAATAGCTCAGTGGTAGAGCAGCCGTCCGGTAAGCGGAAGGTCTGTGGTTCAAATCCCAGTTGTGGCATTGAATTTTTAAGTTCCAGTTCTACCTCTCAAGATTTTAAAGTTTAATTAAAAAATATACATTGTGCAAATTGTGCTAGAGCCTTTGTAGCAAGTTTTTTATACAGTAATATAATCAAGTAACTACAACAAGCATGGCCATCTTCCCGCTACAGTGCATGTGCAGTGGCAACGTCTAACCCAAAAGAGAAGTGCAATTTGCGGTATTAGCGATGTTATGATTTTTTTTCCTTTTACAGTGAACTGTTGATACTGCATTAATAGATCATGTATCGCCAGAAATATATAATGAGGCGTTAATAAAGATTGAGGATACTTGTATTCTCATTTCGAATATGGCACTCATTCATTTCGGCATCCCATTGCCTACCACCTAGCAGCATAAATCATTAAGAGTGATGTTCAGCGCCAAAAACAGTTTGATACAACATCTTTGGCTACTTTTATTGCTAATAATGAGCAACTGCTCCCTGCTGAACTGTGGTTATCAATGCCATGATTTTGTGGAACAAAATTGCCCTTCAGCTATTGAAACATAGGACATTACATGTCTGTGCCATGTCTTGTGGAGGTGGATCACTTTCATCAATACATTCACTTCCACTTTCCTGATTACTGTAATCAATATCTGACATATCAGATGGCAAAGCCATCAGATTCAGCCAGTAGTTTGTCGTTGCGAAAAATGTGCACCTGCCTGCTAGGCCCAGCTATGACTTATACACCCATACATCCCCACAAACATGCGACCCCATGCCAGCCTGATGCTCCCTGCAGAGTAAAATGTATATGTAAGCCTTTCTAGTTTAAGATGTAGATGGCGCTATAATGCACAGAGCTCTTCGCAACTGCTTCTTTGTAATTCCAGCAGATGGCAGAACATGTTCTTTTAACTCAAGGTGCGTACAGAGATTCCCTTCAGTATCTAATAAGGCTTGATTCTAGCGAGTAGCTCGTGCTGTCTTATGTTCTGGCCGATACACACAAAGGTTTAGATGCCCCGCCGTCTATGCGACGGCCAACAAAGTAAAAGGGTTAAGGAATGCTTCTGGTTTTGTAATGGTACGAAAGTTTGTGAAAGTATTAAAGCAGTCAAATATATGTATATTTTGACAAGTTTGCAGTTTAATTTATAAATTCCTGATTTTTCTAAAGTTGAAAATTTACCTATTAATTTATTTCTTTAAGGCAAAAATCCATTCAGTTCAGTTTCTAAGGTGAAGTTGGAGCATTTTTTACTGAGAGCACCAGATCAGTATATTTTGAAACATCTGAAATGCATCTGGTAGTAACAAATTTTTATATTGTAATACCTTCATTTGAAACTCTTAAAATATCTAATTGAATAATTAAAATACTTAAATGAAAAATATAAATATTTAAGGGAGTTAAAAGTGATCCATCTTGTCCAAATTTTTCACAATGTTTTATGTGGATACACTTTGTTTTATGCTTCTGATGATCTACTTTCGTTAGTGTACACAAGAATCTCCTTTATCCAAACTAAGTGGGACTGAATGTAATCTGGATTAGCAAAAATCTCTGTAATCCAGAAACACACTATTAAATGAATACAGACTTGTCAAACAGTGTTTGTTAATGAAATTTGGATCACAGGTAAAGCAAAATAGAAAACTATTGAAAGCTGTCTAGATGAGAAGTCTACAGTTACTATCAGGCCTATTATGAAAACGAATTAAGCATAATGTTAGGTGCATATTTCTGCTGTGCTGTGACACTGACTATGGTAACTGTACTTGCCGTTAGCTTGAAGCATGCAACTGATGGCAATCTTTATGTTACCTGTGGTGCCAGCATTACAGTAGTATCTATGTACGCATCAAAGAACGCATATATTTTTGTGGTGAAAAAGTAAACAGACACCAGTCCAGATAAACTAGAAATTTGGATTGATGAGGGCCAGATAAATTAAGTTCTTGTATATTCCCTTTAGATGTTGAGGTATAATTCAATAAAAATTATTAAATGTATTAATTTTTGCTCACTCTAAAATTGTTTACAGCATTAACAGTCTTTCAATCATGGATTTACTATATTAACAAAAGCTTACAAACACTCATGAAATATTTTAAAGAATCATTTGTTTAAAATTTATTTAAATGGTAACTGCAGATGACTAAACAAAGCTTTGATAGCAACAAGCTCAAGGTGGAGAGAGTTAGGAATTTAGATTATAAAGAAAATGCTGTCTGTGTATTCAATTTAGTTTCTCCCTAAACTTTAAATTAAAGCTCAGTTTTCTACAAATAAATAATAATTTGTAAAATATAAGCTTTTAATTGAGTAATTGCTCAAAAGAATTCCAATCTTAGAACACGACGTAAAGCAATTAAAAGCCTTTTAAACAAACTTCAATTGACCAGATGTATACTGCTCACAAAAGTTAAAGGCATGTGAACGCTGGCCAGTGCTCAAGCAGAGTGCTGTTGCCAAGCATAGTGCATGTACTGACAGAGGTTCTGTACATAAGAGCGTGTGAGATGCGTGTACCATATTTGGCAGCACTGGTAGGAGGGGCAAGCTTAGGTTTCACTGGAGTCTGCAGTACGGCCTGCCTCCATATGCCTTTAAGTTTTACGAAGATTATAATGAACTATAGAGCAATTTAATTAGGAATGTATAAATAATCTAATGCAAAAAAAAGTATTTCCATCAATTTTGCAATTTAATCTTCCTTTAACAATTTTGTAGTTACAATGGTTTATGAATGAAATGTAGATTAAATCATATTGACACGTACCTTTGTTGTAGGTTTTGGTGGTTCATGCACATGTTGTAGCCCACCAGTATTATGCCATGAAGCTACTGGACTGGTTGCAGAAGGTTCTTGCTCATGCTGAAGGTTTCCGTGTACTGTTCAGTGAAGTAGCATTGCAAACGAAGGCACCGGATGCATCCATAGTAGAAGGAATACTGCTTCGAGATTCTCATCTTTGGAAATCAGCACGAACTCACTGGCATCGTCTCATAATATCAGGAATGCTCATGGAGTATGATAGTAAGAAGGCTTTTGCCAAAGTGTTTACAAAGAATTATGGTTCTGTTGTGAAGGATTTCATGAGAGATGACCATGATCATTCATTTTCTATTGCATCTATGTCAGTACAAGTATTCACTGTGCCTACATTAGCACATTATCTCATTGCCAATGAGGATGTTTTGTTCATTCTTCTAAACACCTTTATATCAGAATGTACAAGGAAATGTAACAAAGCTGGAAAACTGGAGTTTGAACGTAATGTTCCCAGTGGCACATTTAAAAGGGCACAGTATATATTGTATGACTTACGTTACTTACTGAGTGCAAAACCTACAACTTGGACAGATGCACTCCGTAAAGGTTTCCTGCAAGGTGTATCTTTATTGTTAAATCTGCTGACATTTATGCAAGGGATGGATATGGTGACCAGGCAAGTTGGTCAGCACATGGAATATGAACCAGAATGGGAATCAGCATTTAATCTCCACATCAAACTGGCTCATGTAATAACATTGGCACTAGAATGGTGTGGTACAGATAGAGTAGTGCTCGTTAAAGCATACAGAGCAACCCTGAAAAAGTTACATGATAATCCTAGCTTTGATCCATCACAAGCCGGTGAAGTAAGAGAGTTGGCAGATCACAGCGCTACATGCATCCAGTATGATGTTGCTTCTCAGCCTGTTTCCATTCATCTTCCTCTCTCACGATTCCTGGCTGGACTTCATCTTCACTTGGAGAAATTTGGACTTAATTTCTACAGCTCTGAATTTATGCAGTTACCAAAGCCAACACCTGAGCAGCTAATTGAGCCAGTATTAAGAACACAAGTAAGTAGAATGGCACTATCAACTTTTTTGGGTATATCAGATTATAAAGTCATAGCCAGATTGCTTCAGATTTAATTTTCAACATAATCTAAAACTATTATTGCACTGATTAATAGTATTAAGCATATTTTTAAATACAACAATTATTTAGTGACAAAAAGCTTCACTTGTCTTAGTATTTGGTGCAAGTTCTTGAAATATTACACAAACATGTTTCTTGATAAGGAAATAATGAAGCTATCAACAGTGAAGCAACAGAAGAGAATGAATTGGAGTCAACTTGAAATATGTTAGCTGCATAAAATCTAGCAATATTACTAAGATAAGTGAAGCTTTTAGTTACTAATGTGTTCTTACTTTAGATGTTTCTTGATACTTTTATCATATCCTTAGTGCTCTTGTTTATAATAGTTACCATAGCAGTTCTGTTTATAGCAATTACAAATGCTCAGTTGCTTAATATTTCTGTGTATTACCAATCTCTCAAAACAAAACAAACTTTAGGAACAAAATAGAAACTAAAAGGTTCACTTATCTTAGTAATATTGCAAGATCTTATGCAGTATATTGATCTTGCAATATTACTAAGATAAGTGAAGCTTTTAGTTTCTAATTTGTTCTTACTTTAGATTCTTGTTGCTTCTTTGTTAATAGCTTCATTATTTCCTTATTTATCAAAACAAACCTGTTAATACAATTGATCGGCAGTATTTCAAAATTCATAATGTGGTTCCCATTTTTCAAAATTAATGTTTTCCCAAACCATTAAATCTATAGGTCCATGTAATTGTTTTAATAATTTAACCTCTGGATTTATTTTATGATTAAATGACCAAAAGTGACTGCCACAGCTGACTTACCAATCTGTTTATATTTAATATTTATAAAATGCTCCTTCATTTTGGTTTCCAAATGACAGAATTTATATTGGTAAAACTAAACATCATTTGAAAACCAGAATGAAGAAGCATTTTAAAAATATTAAATATAAACAGATTGGTAACTCAGCTGTAGCAAATCATTTTTGGTTATTTAATCATGAAATAAATATAGAGGTTAAATTATTAAAGCAATTAAATGGATCTATAGATTTATGGTTTGTGAAAAGATATTCATTTTGAAAAATGGGGACTTTATTATTATGAATTTTGAAACACTGCCGGTCGATTGTATTAAGTTTTATTTTCAGAGGTTGGTAATACGTAGAAATATTAAGTAATTGAGTGTTTGTAGCTATGGTAACTGTTACAAAAGAGAGCACTCTGGATATTATGGAAGCATCAAGAAACATGTTTGTGTGATATTTCAAGAACTTGCAACAACCACTCAGATAAGTGAAGCTTTTAGTCTAAATAATTGTTAGTGTGGCGCTGTGGCCGAGCATTTAGAGCATTCGCCTACCACCTAGGTGGCCTAGATTTGATCCCAGGGACCCGCATGTGGTATTTGTGGTGGACAAAGTGGCGTCAGGGCATGTTTTTTCCAGGTTCTCTGGTTTCCCCGCCACTCATTCCACCAATAGCTCCATTATCACCTTTCCAATCACCAATTTCACCTGCATTTCATATCATCCCCTTTCTCACTATCATACCTGGTACTGGCTGACTACCCGTTTCCAGGTCTTCGCTCTGTCCGGTTCACAGATTCCTGTGCTCCCCAACAGTACCCTGAGCACTGATGCAGAATTTCCCATGTTAAATAATACTCTAAATTGGAAAACTGCCCAAAATGAAAATGGAGTACTTTCGTAAAACAGTTGGCTTAAATAAAGATGGGCCATTATGTGTAATGCATAGCTAAGTGCTAAATTTTTAAAATGATACCCATTTTGAATGCAACTGCACTGACACTGAGGTTTTTGTAAGTTTTGAGGCTTATGCGAGGTTTGATTTAGCACAACAGAAACTATCCGAGAAATCGCAATTATATGTAAATTTAAAGTAGAGCAAAATGTACATTTGAACCTATTCTTGGACAGAAGTTTTACTTTAAATTATTCCCGCATTGTAATTCTACGCGATCACATTTTAACTTTCTCTACTATGTACTTACAGTAAGTAGAGGAGGCATTGCATCCTACCGAAAAATTTGATAGTAAGGTTGCACTGAAAATACATGTTTTTGAGACTCCCTAAATCTAAAAATAGGTAGATGTTGGTGGGGATGGTGAGTGGATGTGTGTACCAGAATTTTTGTATTTTGGTTTTTAAAATGCAATTCTCTGTTAGACAGAAACATGTGGCAACAGAAAAAAGATGCTGGAACGATTGTGTTCTGTTTTAGGCAGAT
Organism: Tenodera sinensis; assembly: GCA_030765045.1. Lineage (NCBI taxonomy): Eukaryota > Metazoa > Arthropoda > Insecta > Mantodea > Mantidae > Tenodera > Tenodera sinensis. Next base: position 111,081,167 of record CM060969.1, read on the forward strand.
TTTACTGAATTTGTAACAAGGTTTCAAGCATTATGTTATAGGAAAAACATTGTACAAGTAATAAGGTGGTGTAGGATGCATAATGCAGACACTGTTTAGTGAAGAAAACATTGATAAGATAGTAGGACCCTGGAAACTTGATTAGAGTTTATTAAAACAGTTCTGGCAATATTCAGTTGCAGTTGTCTCTTGAAAGAATAATATACAGTAAGTAATATTTTGGTTTATATTAAAATATTGAAGGCTTTTAACCCAAACAAATGAAAAAAAATCCTGTAAGCTAATACAAAATTTTGCCTATAAAAGTACAAATTTGTTAAGAAATTAATCTTTATCATCCACCCAGCATTGAAGTCTCATCAAGGCATACGTTTTTGGTTTCACCTTTCCTCGTCAATATTCTTAATGTTAAATAAGGAAAATTGAAGCTAATGTTCAGTAACTTGCATCGGGCAGTAACCAATAGCAGTCTAGCTTTCCAATATTTTTGAATAACACTTCTCAGAGAGAAGTGCAGTGCACGATTTCAGGTAGAACTCTACATTTGATAACCATAAACTTTATTTAAACTTTATTCCTCTGCAACTACTTTAAACTGTTAAAACAAAAAAATGAACTATTGACAGTGAAGTAAGTTGAATAAAAAAAAATCTGATGTGCTGCAGTCACATGACTTTCCCTGCTCTTGTACTAATCATTCTTACAAACTCTTATTCCTATATCTTCGTGTTAGTTAAGATAAACATTTGTACAAATTATCTTATTACTTATTTCCTTGTAGGTCCAAGGGGAATATTAGAATACAGTAGGCTTTGAGCGATAGTCAAATCTTTTAAAGCTTTGAGATTCCATTCTCTTTGCACACATGGCATATAAAAAAATGAACGATGTTCCATTTCACGAAAGTTTTAAGTTTTCCGAAACTCTCACACATAACAAGGAATATCTCCGAAATGGTTCACCCTACAAGAAAATTTATTGAGCCATAAATTGTGTATTTTAGCAAGATCTAAATTATTTGTATAGTATGTTTTGGTCTATCGTTAACGGTTTACCAGTTATGCTAAAGTCGTTCAGAGTAAATATGACTACAGGGGCTATAGCCAGAAAATTCAAGATATACATTTCATTTGTCATAAAAATATCTCAAACATATGACATATTAATCAAAATCGTTAGAGCCATTATCAAGAAAATCAAAATTTTCGAAAAGTTTTCCATGTAAAGGGTAGTTTTAGGTGGGGCTATTTTCTTCAAAATCTTTATGTCGCATCCTTGAAAGACATTAAACTAAGGTACTAACTTTGGTTTTTAACCTACTTTTCGTTTTTGAGATATGCTGTCCAGAGACTAACAGATACACACAAACACACAGACCTTTTTCTAAAAATGTTTTTTTTTTTTTTTTGGATTCAGGGGGTCTCAAAACATATATTTCTGGTGAAATCTTGACATCGAATGTTTGGGTAGAATACAATACTTCCCTTACTTACCAGTAGAGAAAGTAAAAATGAACAACAATGTTCTATATCACAAAATTTTTGTTTTCCAAAAAATGGTTGAGTATACAAAAAATTTTATTGAGACATGAATAATGTGTTTTAGTGAGATCTACATTTTTTGTAGAGTTAAGGTTTTGTCTATCTCTTATGGTTTAGGAGTTATTCAAAAGTCATCCAGAGTAAACAGAACTACATAGGCTATAGCCAGAAAATTCAAAATATATATTTCATTTGTCACACAAATATCTTAGACATGAGTCATTCCACGTCAAATCGAACAAAATATGGCAAAAAATGACCTTGATCTCTCAGATTTTCTTAAATTTTTTTTGGTGTTTTGGAACAAAATATATTTGACCCGTGTTTCTTCGTTTTATATAAAAAGAAATATTTTGGCAGATATTAATTTTTGAAATGTCCCAAAATTCGTGCGCTTCTCACTCTTCGATCAATCATACCTCCGATTATAATTAAGCAAACTACTTGATCTTTGGCTCAAATTAAAGATAAATTGCAGTATTTCGTGAGGTATTTATTAGAAAATTTTATTAATTATTATTATTATATTTTATACGATTAAAGCTTTAAAGTTTGATAATAACATAAACTCGACCATTTAAAAATCTGAAAAAAAAACTAAAAATACAATGAAGTTTATTCAATATTCTCAGAAAAAATCAGAATGGAGTCTCTAATAGTTCAGTTGTAATCGCGTGGCACGGCTACCATAACCTCACACAATTGCCACCTTCCATTACAGCAACTGTCCACTGCTTGAGGTTCCATGAATGTTACAACAGTACAGTAAGGAGAACACTACTAGCTGACACTATTATATGTACACTATTAGCATCTTCAAAACGTTTTTAAAATATGCATTTTAAACTAATGGTTCCATACAATACACAGCTTTACCTCCTTCTTCGAAAGAAAATTGTTTCACTAAAGCTTCAGTTTTTGACAAAGGAATGAAGGAGTGTAATTTTAAAGCACAGCTAGGCCCTTCGTTCTTGGCCCCTGACCTTGACTGGAAGTCCTGTTGGTGAATCCATAGCTTTCGCCTCTTTCATCAGCTCATATTGTATAATTCTGTGAATGAAACCATGCACATGGGGAGGGAGGGGGAAGGTAGTGATGTTTACATGATCTGAGACAGTCTTGCTAATTCAAAGGTGCTTTTTAGTGCAGCGTGAAGTTGAAGATATCTTAAGAGATAAGTTATCTCTTTGAGATAAAGAGTGAATATAGTGAATTTGTGAGACATTGATCATAGCGTAAATCAATTATGCCAACCTGTAAGCTCTAAATTACGGATCAAAACATTACACAGTCAGAGTAGAGAAATTATTTCAAATGTATGGACGTACATGAAGGAAGAAGCTAAAAGCAAAGAACTGCTTACATCAGAAGATTTTTTCAAAAGAATTCAAAAGTTGAAAAGCGCGTATCAGATGCCACAGGAGTATCAGAAAGATTGTGGAGACATTTTTCTGCATGGACTGTACTGCCTTAGTAAGAAGAAGTTATATGAGTAGCATAGCTGACGCACCAATTCGCATGCTGTCTGCAGTCACCGGCGTTACTCGCTTTCAAGGCAAATCCAGCTGTAGAAACGGATCGCTACTTCGTGTCATCCGTGAGCGCTTGCACGCCTCCAGAAAAAAATTGTAGCAAATGCACTAATGCAAGCTCCATAGTTTTCAATATCTTATTTTATAGATAAAATGTCAGGGAATACGTGTATGTTGTTTTTAGATTTTTAACACATTGATTTAAATTCGATTTTTGGTTTTACAAAATATATAATTAAAAAAACAGTCCAAAATTTGTGTGTAATAATGATCCATTGAAAGTTGTTAAAAGTGTTGTATTTTACCTTTCCAGTGCGCCAAACCCCAACTTTCAACTCTATATGGCCTTAGAGTAACAAGTGATTTTATATTACGGTGCGCGCAGAAATTGCATAGTTTCTAATAGCCATAACTAAGCAAGTAATTTAAAAATACAGAAATAAAAAAATACGGGTCTCCTTATTTTATCCCTATTATTCATAAAAAAAATTTGAACCTCCTACGAAAAAGTCGTGTTTTATGGGTGTTCGATTTGACGTGGATTGACCCACATATGACATTTTAATCAAAATTGTTAGAGCCATTTTCAAGCAAAAAAAAAAAAAAAAATTCAAAAAATTTTCCATATAAAGGGTAGTTTACAGTGGACCTATTTTCTTCAAAACCTTCGTGTCGCATCCTTAAAAGACGTTAAACTTAAATACGAACTTTGGTTTTTAACCAACTTTTCGTTTTTGAGTTACGCTGTCCACAGACAGACACACACAGACCTTTTTCTAAAAATGCTTTTTTTGGATTCTGGAGGATCTCAAAAAATGTATTTCCGGTGAAATCTTGACATCAAATTTTTGGGTGGAATACAATACATCCTCTGCTTTACTATACGTAGAGAAAGTAATAAAATGATAAATGTTAGTGACTAAAACTTCACTCATGTTTTATAATCATGTAATATCCAACAGGACCTTAGTTTCGCAAACCAGTTATTAGCATCTTCAGGTAGAAAGGTTTGTTTTGTTGTTACCATTATTACTATCATGCAACGGATTCTTTCTTATTGCATTGCTGATTACTGGAAGTAAAACAAATTTGACAGAATCAATTGACAGTATTTCAAATTCAATCTTTGTTTTCAAAATAAATATTTTTTTCCCAAACTGTCACTTAGGAGTCCATTTAATTGTTTTAATAATTTAACAACTGGATTTATTTCATAATCAAATGACCAAAAATGATTCACCACAACTGATTTACCAGTTTGTTTTTATTTAATATTTCTGAAACTTTCTTTTATTCGGGTTTCTAAATGACATTTGGTCTTACCAATGTAAACCCTGTCACATTCTAAACAACTGAATTGATAAATGCCAGATTTAATGTAGTGTTGGTACGTTGGCCATGATAGCTTAGTGGTTAGAGCACCCAGACAATAACTGGAAGATCCATGGTTCAAATCCCTGCTGTGACATTGAATTTTCCAATGTCATTCTACCCTTTCCAATTGTGCCCTGCACACAGCTATTGTGTGGAAGAACAATTAATTGCATTGATTGACCTTATGGTTGGTTTAACTAGAAGCCTGGGACTTAAGTACTTACAGTATTGTAAGTCACCATTAAGGTATGTTATCTCATGTCAATTGAGATCTCCTTGTGTGGTTTAGCTGGAAAAATGTGAGTGAGTTGGAGAATTTAATGTTGTGTCTGCAAGTTGGCCATGATAGCTTTGTGGTTAGAGCAGGCGGATGGTAACTGGTAGATTGAATTTTTCAGACTCATTCTACCCATTCCAAGAACAAAAGAATACACAAAGCAAAAACAAGAAGACAAATCAGCAATAGCGTGGCATTTTTGAAAGACAACATAAACATAAATCTGATAATACAAAGAACATTTCCGGAGAAACAGAACTTAGTTTGGGAAATTACTCTATGTAAAGTTTTAATCTTGAAATCCCACCAAGCATCATACTTACGCAGAGGCAGTGCCAACAACCATGATGAATGATGCAGGTTCTTCACATGAAACTGAGATTGGGAGTGTAAGGCTGTGAAACATGTTTTCCTTTTTTAAAAAAGTAAACAATTGTTTGAATATTACTAAATGTTAATGCACAGCACTGTCACAAAGTCCAAAAGTACATGTTATTTGTAATTTACATAAAGTATATTATATGTTGATGAACAACTAATATATGTGTGTTTAGTTTCCGTTATTAGTTTATAAAGTAACCAATGTAGTCCTCAGCAGCAGCTACTGAATTTGTAGAAGCTGTCCTCTCACTGGTCATTCAATATGCTTTCTTATACATTGTTCTGACAGCAACTGTCACTGATAAAAGTTGTAAATTGGTTCATATATTCTATTAGATGCTCTAGATTTTTTAAAACTTTTTTGTGAAGAATTACTGCAGTGCCTACCTAAATCAGAAAATGAATCATACTGTTATCTACACCTCAGGTGCAGAAATTATGTGGTTCTTGTACTCGTTCTTTTGTTTATGTTGTTACACATAGTCAGAACCATACCTATTATTTTGTATGTTGGATCTAGAAGTGGAAGTATTGTATTTCTCTATATGTGGCTTAGGATAAGGTATATTTTCAGTAATCTAAATTTCATCTGATACTTGGGAAATTAACATTATTTTCAGAAGAATAAGTGTACGTTAAGGACCTGTATGATATTGTTTGGTGGAAAAATAAATTAACTTTAGTGTGCTTTTAGTCAACCTTTTTAGTTAAACACAAAATTGCTTATTATTTATTTATGCCAACAAACTTACTGTTGGTGTTTTTAAACACACAAGCCGTGTGTGGGCAATGTTTGAGAGGTAGAACTGTGGCATTAAATTTTTAAGTTCCAGTTCTACCTCACAAAATTGCTTCATACAGACTTGTTTACTTATGGCTAGTTTCGTAGGAACTTTGCTGCATCACCGACTGCTCGTGACTATCAGATATAATTAGCTGATCCTCCACAGTCAACTGTTTTCCCTCTGGTATAGAGTGGACAAACTTCATGAGCCAGTTTTCTTTAAATTGTAATTGTAATTCGCTAGACAGTTTGGAACTTTATATACATTTTTCCCAAGTGTCGAGATCTCTTGCCTGCTGTACATATGTAGTACAGCATATATGAAGGGCTGAGAGCCATAGTGGGCCAACTCCATGATTGTGAAATATGTTGAATTTTGCACTATGATTTTTAGGATAAGACATTTATTTTTTGCTTTCATATTACAGGGATAATTTAATCAATGTCTACTTTATGTAAAAATGTTAACAGTTTCAAGCATTATGCATTCAATAAATTATTTGATGTGCTAAACTTTACATCAATTTTTCTCAGTTCCAACAAAGTGGCATTTGGCCCACTCTGGCTCTCAGCCCCTCATATGTACATGATGTAGGAGAGTTCCTATGAAATAATCTTGCATAGATAAACAATTTGTGTGAAGCAATTTTTTTGTTTTAACTAAAAAAGTTTATTAAAAGCAATTAACATTGAGCTTCACAGTGTGCTACTTGCAGTTTATAAATTGAGCTTAAGTTATCTTAAGACTTTCTTTTGTTTCAGGTAATGATAGCACAAGTTCATGCAGGAATGTGGCGAAGAAATGGATATTCTCTTCTGAATCAGCTCTACTTCTACCATAATGTCAAGTGTCGGTCAGAGATGCTTGATCGTGACATTGTACTACTTCAGGTTGGGGCATCTTTGATCGAAAGTAATGAATTTCTCATCCATCTTCTAAATAAATTCAACCTAATGAACTGGGCTAACCCTCAGTTTGAAATGAACACATTGAAGAATCCTGAAGAAGATAGCATGAGACAAACCATAAGCCTTGTTGAAGAATTCTTGGGACTTTTGGTTGTGCTTGTGGGAGAGCGATATACTGCAGGTGTAGGTCAGGTTACCGCAGATGACAGAATCAAAAAGGAAATCATTCAGCAGCTTTGTATTAAATCATTACCACATTCAGAGTTGAATAAAACTTTACCAGAAGATGTTAATCACGAAACTGGTATGGAGAGAGTTATAGATCAAGTTGCAGAGTTCAAAAAACCAGCCCAGGGCTGTGGTAAGGGTGTATATGAATTGAAATCAGAGCTGTTTTCAGAGTATAATGTGTTCTTCTATCATTATACAAGAGAAGAACTCTCCAAATCCGAAGAAGCACAGAGAAAGAGGAGGAAAGCAGCAGGCGAGATGGAATGCTGTCCCCCTCCCCCTCTGCCACCATTAATAGAAGGCTTCATGATGATGGCAAATTTATTACAGTGTGATGTCATGCTTCACATAATGCACATTGTTCTTGAGCGAAGTACAAATCTCCGAGCAAGAAGTTTCTCTGAGGCTCAGCTTCACAAAGTACTACATCTCATTGGCTACGCATTACAAGAGGAGGAGAAGCAACACTGTCAGATCATGCGTTTTACAGAAAGAGCAGAGAAATGGAATTTGGAACAGCTAATTGAGGAACTGTGCACCAGTGCTCGTATTGAAGCTCATAAGGACTTACTTGCCTGGACACTGGCAAAGTATCGTCAAATAGCTGCCCCTAGGAGAGAGGGCGTTGCAAAGGAAGCTGTTTCGGCTCCAGTTTCGGAGGTAACCCAGAGTGAAGATACTGCAAAAGAAGAAAAAGAATGGCGAGCCAAAATGGCAGCCCAAAAACGAGCTAAAATTATGGCACAAATGACAGCCATGCAAAAGAATTTTATGAAAGAAAATGCAAAACTTTTTGAAGCAACCATAACAGACATGGGAAAAACAGGAGAGATGAGAGGCTCATTCATGGACTTGTCCGAAAGCTTAGACTCTTCTCCTGTTGCATTGGGACCAAATCAGACATCCAGGTACAACCTTGAGAAGACTTACACATGTATATTATGTCAAGAAGATCAGACTGTAACAGCTGATGGACCTGCCCTTGTGTTAGCAGCATTTGTACAACAGTCTACTGTACTTTGTCAGAATCGAATGGCCGAGCATGTAGATATGGATGACAGTGATAGTGAAGACGTACCAGATCCACTATTTCTACCAGCAAATTTGAGCCCTGCCCCACATACAGGAACTTGTGGTCATGTCATGCACAGTCATTGTTGGCAGAAATATTTTGACAATGTGCTTGCAAAAGAAAATCGTCGACCATATCGCTTGAGGCAAACTGCTAGTTTTGATGTGGAAAAGCATGAGTTCCTCTGCCCATTGTGTGAATGCCTTAGTAATACAGTATTACCACTAGTTCCTCCCTTGGGATCTTTGCAGCCAATACAGTCTAGTCAGCAACAAGATATTAGTTTTGAAAACTGGATCCAGGGTCTTCAGATTGCTTTGAAATATAAGAAATGCATTGATGAGGTAAGAAATTTGAGAATTAGACGTTCACCAAGGCTGCAGGTGCAGGCACAGGCACAGGTACAGACACAAGAAGGCAGTCCTACTTCAGAACAAGCATTTGTAGTTCAAGCTGCTGAAGAAAATACATCACCAACCATGCGACCTTTATTTTATACCTGTCCCCTTGATCAGGTTTCTCTTGAACTAGGAGAACAAGGTCCAGGGTTTTCTCAGCTATTCCCAACAATTAATAGTGATGTAAACCAAATACAACTTTCAGATACTCTTTCAGAAATGATACTATTATACTCACAGGCTACATATACAAAGGGTTTAGGTGTTCATCCTAATTTCAGGGATTACAGAGTACCCTTGATGACTTGGAAATCATGTGCTTACACAATACATGCTTTGGAATGTTTGCTGAGGGATACAGAAAAACCATTACTAGGAGACCTTTCATGTCGGCAACAAGACTGTTTAGATGGATTGATACGAATTGTTGGAGTCTTGGGAACCACTTGTAAGCGTCCAGAAGTGATAAGTAACCATGCATTACGACTCTTATCGTTGGTGTTGGAAAATCCATCTGATGGTCCTTGTCTTCTGGATTGGGACTGTTTTGGAGTTCTCCTTCCTCTTACTCTAGCATTGCCAAGTCTCTTTGTAAGTGATCAGCCAGTGCCAATTCCAACAGGAGGTGCTCAGGAGCTGTACGTTCTGAAACTCATATTTATCTCTCATATAGTAAAGATATTTCTAACATCAGACTTCAACAGAGGCACACCGATGGACATAGAAATGGAGGAGGATGAGGATTCATCATTATCAGTCATAGTGGAACTGCTGAATACTGTTCGCAAAGTAGCTGGCGTCACACAGCATGCTGATGAGCAACTTTCTTCACATAATGTATGGATGCAGGTAAGTGTTATTATAACATAACAGAAACCATGTGGCCCACCAATCTCTTTATGATTTGGTTTTACGCAACCTGCAGTTTATTGACATATACAAACATCAGTCAACTTCCCAGCAAGAATTAGCAAACCAGCATGTCTAGGTTGATGCTCTAAAAGATGAGTGTCAAATTGCTTGGGAACAGAAATGGAAACCAGAGTGGGAATAATGCCAACAAGCTTACTGCTGGTGTTTTTCCACCTCTTAGTTAAAATGCTTGTTTTAAATTCAAGGCTACACAATCAAAGTAAGTTTACCTGCTTCCAAGCATAGCATAGTATTCTTATTGTGGATATGTCCTCATAGTTAAGGGAGTTATGATATATAACAGCCATTAGAGCTCTCTGTAACAACAGACTTGAAAAAACCATCCTATATTGATCCCTGACAGCTGCACATGCTTCTATTCACAGCTTTGTTTGAACTGTTGATAGTTTCATTTAGTTTAAGAATTAGTCACAAATGGTAATAATATTGCTTTCTTAAATGTTTATCTGATGAATTTCAAATTTGACAAATTTGCTTCCAGATAAAAAAATCTAGGTTCATTGGTTGGTTCTGAACAATGTGCAAAGTTGATTTTACCAACATATTCTTAAGTACAGTTATAAATAAAAATTATTTTAGTGCATAAGCATTATGAGCATGTGCTGTAAAGTCTATAAGTTATCCCACACCCCTTTAAGCTTGATTAAGCATATATAATATTGTCTCGCAGGCTAAAACCTTAATACAGATTTGTTTCCTTGTCAGATTGGTCCTTTTTGTTTTTTCCCTTTTTTTGTTAAGTCCTGTTGCAGCAGAAATAATGAGCAAAATCTGGAGATTTGTTTTCCACTATATTTTTATTATTCTTTTTTCAATGTTTAGGTACGTTGATATATTGAATGTTTTATTATGCCAAAAACATACAACCGATGGAGTATTAATTAGCACTTCTGAGGAGGGGGGGGGGGGGGGGGGTTACCAGCTGTGTAATATCTATAAAATTTTTCAAACTTTCAGCCTTACTAAACTTCATGTCCATTCTCAGGAAATCAATAGTTAATAATTAAATGGCCATCTCAACTCATGGCCTTCGTTGGGAACTGCATGAGAAATAAATGGCCATCTCAAAATCATGGTCTTCTTTTAAGCATTCCTGTCCAAGTTGTGCTCAGTCGTAGGCCATTGTCCCTCTTAAAATTATTTGGCTCTAATTTAATTTCAATCTCCTCTTTTATGAGTTTGCCATAGTGTCAATTACTGGATATAAAATGGTAACACATCAAATAAAATTTTGTTATCATTGTTGACACTGTGCTGTGTTATTGCTGGTTTTTCTGGTTGTAGTAGTGTTAGATTGTATTAATGTTCATCACATTTATCTTCAGTTTTACGACCTGTCTGTACTACATATGTCTTTCCACATTGGCAAGGGATTGTAAATACCAAGTGTTTTAAAGCAAAGATTGTCCTTAACTGGTCTCATATACCGTCTCAGCTTTTTTGGTGGCAGGAACATCATTTTAATGTCATATTTCACGAGTATCCACACAATTGTATTCAAGACTGTACTATAGAAGAAGATAAACACCTTCCCTTTCCAATTTTCCATCTTCCTCTGTGTTGTGATTGTGCATGGAGCACTTTCTGTTATTCTTAACTCTGAGGTATGCTTAATGAATGCCTATATTTGTGTAACCATTCTTTTTAAAAGTGTTTATCAAATAATTTGTTTTGTGGGGTCTTTGTCCTCAATTTCATATGCTCAATGAAACAAGGTAGTGAGAACGATTTTCTTCTGGATCAAATGGTGATGACTACGCGCATCAAGATAGTGATCTGTATGTGTAACTTTTCTGTATACACTGTGCCCTAGTGTACCATCTTGTTTCTTATAAATTCAGATGTCCAAATTTGAAAGCTTCAAATCCTAAATCAGTGGAATACTTCTAGATTTGAATGCAACTGTACATGGTCAAAATAAGAAGCCTTATGCAATGGTATTTAGAAGAAAATCTGATGTGTTACACTCACATGACTTACTACTCTTGTACCAACCATTCTTACAAACTCTTATTCCTATATCTTCTTTGTGTTAGTTGAAATAAACATTTGTACAAATTATATTATTGCTTATTTCCTTGTAGGTGCAAGGGGAATATTAGAATACAGTAGGCTTTGAGCGATAGTCAAATCTTTTAAAGCTTTGAGATTCTGTTCTCTTGGCACGATTAACATATAAAAAAATGAACAACGATGTTCCATTTCACCAAAGATTTAAGTTTTCCGAAACTGAAACAAATAACAAGGAATATCTCAGAAATGGTTCACTCTACAAAAAAATTTATTTGTACATAAATTGTGTGTTTTAGCGAGATCCACATTTTTTGTGCAGTAAGATCTTGTCTATCTCTTACGGTTTACGAGTTATTCAAAAGTTATCCAGAGTAAACAGGATTACATAGGCTATGGTCAGAAAATTCAAAATATACATTTCATTTGTCATACAAATTTCTTAAACATATAGCATTTTAAACAAAATTGTTTTCAAGAAAATCAAAATTTTTGAAAAAATGTCCATGTAAAGGGTAGTTTAGGGTGGGGCTGTTTTCTTCAAAATCTTCTAGTTGCATCCCTGAAACACATTAAACTTAAATACCAACTTTGCTTGTCAACTAACTTTTCGTTTTTGAGTTATACTGTCTAGAGACTGACAGACACACACGGACCTTTTTCTAAAAATGCTTTTTTTTATTCAGGGGGTCTCAAAACATATTTCCAGTGAAATCTCGACATCAAATTTGTTGTTTTTAGCTGATGCTGGATTTCTGACAATGAAGTCATTAATTTTCTTGCTCTCCAATATTTTTCACCGGTGGAAGTGACTGGGCATATTTGAAGGTGGTCCGGTCCATTTCCTCTTGCAGATCACGTAGAGGACAGAGTGGTGAAGAATATCCCAATTCTGTTTAAATGTTTTGCCAGACAATCATGTCTTGTAATCAACCTGAAGGTTGCAACTACCGTTTTTCGAGGATACTCAGGAATTACTGTTTGAATGTTTGGTAGTTCCCATCTTTTATTTTTTGAATTCAAAGTTGACTATTCTTTTAGCTGCATAAAATGGTAGATTAATTATAGATTTCTGCACACTGCTGGTACCCTTTTTTGCAAGAAAATCAGTCTTGTTATTACCACTCAGTCCACAGTGAGCTGGTATCCATTGGAAGACTAGGTGTTTTTGAAGTCCTGTTAGATGGGTAAGGATTTTCCAACATTCTATAATTTTTTGGTTTTTTGGTGACAACTTGGAAGTAAGTGCTATAATTGCCGCTTTGGAATCTGAGAGAATAACTGCTTGATGAAAATGTGAAATTCTATACAAAGGATTTTGTAGGGCCATTCGAATTGCTTCAATTTCTCCATCAAAGTTTGTAGTTCCATCACTTAAAGAGGCGGCACCGTGGCCGAGCGATTAGCGCACTCGCCTACCGCCTAGGTGGCCCGAGTTCGATCCCAGGGACCCACGTGTGGTATTCGTGGTGGACGAAGCGGCATCAGGGCGGGTTTTCTCCGGGTGCTCCGGTTTCCCCCGCTATCTCATTCCACCGGTGCTCCATCTTCATTCCATGTGTCATCAGTGTCACCGCCTGTGGTGCCGTAGTAGTAAAAGGGGGCGTTAAACACTACAACAACATCACTTAAAGATTTGTAGTGCAAAAAGAGGTAACACAAGACTCCAGCCCGTGCTCCATCTGGGTTTGATATCAGTGATCCATCAGTATAAATATGGAGCCATTCGTGTTCCGGAAATCTAGTATGGAGTATCACTTTCCTTAACTTCTTCTGTCAGGTGTAAATAATACGTGATGTCTAATGTTTGTGTCGGATTGACTTAATATATGAAATTTTCCTTTGAATTGGGAAGGTCTACATTCTTTTTAATGTCTTGAATTTTGGAAAGAAAGCTCTCCCGAGTCTTTAGTGTATGTGTAAAATTTCCATGTTCCATGTATTGAATGGGAGTATGTGTCAATCACAAAGTAATTTCTCCTTTATCTTAGTTAATATCCATTCTACACCCCTTTTTACAGTTATAAGGTATTAAATATCTGTCATGGAGGATCTCATTACAGAACTGTTATGTTATGGCCACTTACATAACTGTGAGATTCATTTTCATGTTTTTAAATTGAACATGCAGGTTTTTTAAAATGCTGAATTTATATAGCAACAAAGCAGAGCAATATCAACCTAAATGACGGCGGAACTTTGCAATACTGCATATTTCAAGAATTATAAAGGACTGGTGGACCACATGGTATTAAAAATATGACAAAGGTTACTGATCACACAATCATTGTGATATTTAGTAAAATTGTGTAAAACATTTCTGTTTCTCCTCTAAAATCATAAGAAGTGGAGTTAACAAGGTTTACTAACTAAGCTCACAGTAGAGCGCGCGCGCACACACATACACACGCACGGACAAGGTGTCCCAAGAAAAACACAGACAATGCTTAGTATGTTGTGTTGAGTGGCAAACGGATTGATTTTCGAATAGGAACGAACCCCTGTCTGGGAAATGCACTGTTTGGGTGTGGAGAACATCAAAGTTTGAGAATGAACAGTTGTGACAATTTGTTAAGACTGGTTTTGGTATGTTAATGTGGAAGGTATGCAGTTCTTGAGCCACCTGTGTAGTGCGGATGAATGAATTGAGCCTAATAAAATTTCTGTGATACACTACATTCCTCTATAGAGTCCTTGGTACACATCTTACTGAATTACTTGTGTAGTTTCCAGTACAGTAACGTTTTAACAGCAGTGCGACACATACCAATATGCAACTGTGGAAATGATCGATATGAGCTCCAGCACACTGATGTAAAGTGTAAAATCACCTCAACATTGCATGTCCACATTGATGGATTGGTGGAGGTGGACCACTTCCATGGTCAGCACGGTTGCGAGATCTGACACCTCTCAACTATTTTCTGTGGGGTTGTATGGAGAGTATGGCATATAACACTCCTGTCACGTCAGTAGAGAAAGCTATTGCTTAAGTCCACAAGTGATTGAAAGTTTTTGACGACAACTGCATTGGATCATGTGCACAAGGCCCAACATTGCCGATATAGGCTCTGTAATGACGTAGGAGGTACAAAGTTTGAAGTCCATTTGTAATGTAGACAGCTTGATGTGCTACTGACGTTGGATTTATTAATAATGTGAATGTACACCCATCTCAAACTTTTATGCACTACAGCATCCAAACTGTCCAATTCCGGACAGGAATTCCTTCTTGAAAACCGATGAGTTAGCCATCCCGTACAACATACTAAGCATTGTCTGATGTTTTTTCCTCTGTATATATACATATACCGTATTTTATCGCGTAATTCCCCCCCTTTTTTTCTCGAAAATTTTGCTTGAAAACACTGGGGAGGGAATTATGCGAGTGATGCTTCTAGGAATTCAGAAAGGAAGGGAAACCATGTAGTATTATGTAAATGTTATACAGGTATATAGTAATTTTTTAATGAACTGGATACATTCCACAGTTTCATTGGGCCTACAATGTATTGTTTCATTGTTTCTTTTCTCTAACTATTCTGCGGTCTCACTTTCGTCACTATCATCACTATTTTCATTTATATCTGGCTCAGATAACACATCTTCATTTTCACTATTCCACATGTCAGAACCACTAATGGCACAAGAAATACCAGGTTTTTTTTTTAAACTCTTCTTGTAACAAACTGACTTAGAAACACGTCTGTGACTTCACATTTTCAATTTTACGATACGTTGTGACAATGGCAATACGAGTAATTTTGTGGCAAGCACTGCGTCTATTGTTGTCCATGACAGGCACCGCTGCGTCAACTGTTGTCCATTTTCAAGTCATTTGAAGGCCGCTCCAATAAGAACGAACCAGGAGAGAGAATTATGCAATGTTTAATAGGTAAATAATTTTTAGTGATGAAAAATCATAGGGGAGGGAAATATGTGAGAGGGGGTCTTATGCAATAAAATACAGTATTATTTTTTGTCATATAAGTATCTTAAATATATGTATTGTGACATGGCTTCAGACTTCTCCATATAAATTAATACTCCTTGGTTTTCAAGAACGTTGCCATGGGGACAGTAACAGAGTGTTGAAAAAGGTTAGAGCTGAAATGTTGTGTAATAATAGAAAAAGAGTTTAATAAGTGTAGTTGTACTAATTCACTTATGCGAGCCATACCTGTTGTAAATTAAAAAGAAAATAAATAACAGAAAATTGAAAATTGTTACAATATTTTAATGAAAATTGTTAAGAGCCATCTTTGAGAAAGTACATTTTGAAAATACTTCATGTAAAGTGCAGTTATGCACTATTATGCACTCTTATGATTTACCAATTATACCAAGAGGATTTTACTGAAATTCTTTGTGTGCATTCTTGGAAGATGTGGAATTTTAATACCAAATTTGTTTAATTATCACTAGGGCTCAGATTTTTAGGTAAATACATAGCTTACACTTATAATTTTCCGGAACGTGTTTTGGAAAATTATAAATGTAAGTGTTGTTTAGTGTTATTGACTCACCTTTTAAATTAAATTGATTATAACAATGCTGTTTTCAAACTTCTATGAAAGGAAGATAGCTATTTTGTTTGCATCCTAATATGAATTTGAAACTGAGTTTAATGTTCTGGATATTCACAGCTGAGCAAGTATTTAAGTTTTATTGCGCATAAAAATGCATAATTTCTGATTTTTTTATGTAAATAAATATTTTCAGATATTCACATAAGTTACACAAAAGTCGCATATTTTTAAAATAATTTCCACATATTTACAGAAAATCACATAAAAGTAGCAGCTGAATTATTCTTAACAAGTCACTATCCACTTTAATGCTCAATTGAACATGCCAGATGACGCAATTTGTTATTCATTATTGGAAGACTGATATGTCAGCTACAATATCCTTCAGTTTGAAGAAAATATAAACAATCTCCTTTCTTTAGCTACAAGAGCTCACAAGATAAGAACAGGAATTCCTCCACTTCCATATGCTTGAAATAAACACCTGTTAATGCTTCACAGCCCGGTTAGTATATACAGACACTTGTTAAGCTGTATAGTCAATTAGTCATTTGTGAATCTGAAAGTTTATGCAACCTTCTGGTTGTGTTGGCAAGTTACATATTGACAGTTTTGAGTTCACAGTGGATTAAACATGCCCAGAGTGAAAAGTAGTGCAAATTACCGTGTGTAACAATATACTGCGAAATTTAAACGTATTTTAAGTTGTGGTAAAATCCTGTATTGTCAGCCATGTGGTAAAACGATAATGGCAGACCAACATTTTCAAGTGATACAATATTTAAAGAGTAACGGACATAAGGCAGTTATTTCATGCTTTACAAAAAAAAATGTTTTATTAATGATCCAGTACCAAGTACTTAAGCAGGACGTTCCAAATTTTCAGTGTGTTGTGAGGATTTGTGCAGAGCATTAGTTTCAGCGGACATACCCATTTCAAAAGTGAACCAACCTCAGTTTAAAACATTCCTGACAAGATATACAAATATTGACACACCTGATGAATCAACTTTGCGAAAACATTACCTTCCCAAATGCTACAAAGAAACTGAGATGTATATACACAAACTTTTTGCTAATGAAAAACTATGGCATAGGTGAAACTCCAGATTCTACTGTCAGGAAAATTGGAAATAATGTTATAGGGGTATTGAAGAATGAATCTGAAATTTTAAAGTCATCTTTTCTACTGACCTGCCAAGACCTGCCTGCTGCAAACCATGTGACTGTTGCCACATTATTTAATGAAGCAATGCAGATATAGTGGCCAAATGTATGATGTGACAATATTTCGTTATTTTTGACTTATGCTGTATCATATATGAAAAAGGTGGCAGCAGGACTTGTAGTCAGTTATCCTAAAATGATTTGTTACATGTGTTGTGTATGGATTGCATAGAATACATGAGGAAATTAGGGCCATGTTTCCCGACATTGATAAATTGATTTCTAATGGGAAAAAGGTGTTCATTAAGTTGCCTAAAAGGTTTGAAATTGTTCACAACAAAAATTCAAACACTCCACTGCCTCCTGCACCCATGGTGACTCACTAGGAAACATGGTTGGCCGCAGTTCAACAATATGCAAAAACCCTGGTTGGTTTTTCTGCTTTCATTTATGAACTAAATTGTAAAGATGCTAGTTCAGTTAAAACTCTTCAAGAAGTTTTAAGTGACGCTGTTAAGAAATTACTTAGCATGCATTTCCACAAATTTGTGATTTCTCTGATGCCATAAAGAAATTGGAATCAGTAGCAATGCCTTTGAGAGTTTTTAGCACCTAAAAGTCCGAGCCCTAATTATCACTGTCGTGAGGTCTAGCTTACACAATTTTAATTGAAAGTTAAAGCAAGTTCGTTATTTAATAACAGACTTCATTTTTGAGTTATGCTGTATACAGTCAGACATACACAAGCACAGATATTTTTCTAAAAGTCCTGAAGTGTTTATGGATTCAGGCAGCCTCAAAATGTGTATTTGCAATGAAATTGCAGTGTAGAATTTTTGGGTAGAATACAATACTTACTATACATAGGTAAATAGTACATAATTTAAAAATGAAGAAATAATACATAACTTGTGTTGCATGTGTTTCAGGTAAAAAAAGCAAGTATCCCATTTCTTCGTTGTTGTGGACTATTTTATCATTTCCTGATGGGAGTACCAGCTCCAGCAGTCCTCACAGAAGTAGGCGGTGACACATATGAAAATCTTTGTTCATATCTTGGACTTCCAGTGTCTTGCCAAGAGTTACTCTCTTCTCCTCTTGTTGTTGAACTTTCCACTAAGTGGGCGCAGCATGAGAAGGTAAGAAACAACAAAGTATACCACAGGTATAAACAGTGAAGAAAATTGTTCAAAGCAAATCATTACTATAGGCTACTTTACTTAATTATCTTGTTACTATCTACACAAATCATTACTTTTTACAAGCACCTTAATGTGTAAATGCAGGCAGATCCACATTTAGGCATGTGCCTAAGCAGACCAGGTATTATGAGTTTAAGGGTATTAGGAAACGAGCCATATGCCTAAGTGTCGTTGAAGATGAAAATAGTATGTTATGATATCAAGTACTGTACTTAAATTGCATAATCATTGGCATCACATAATGATCAAACCTTAGTTTATAGATAAGCAATCAGCACTGCATAATCTTTGCATTAATATTTAAGGTTTCATTAACGAAAAATAACATGCACCTCTTCAGTCTTGAGTACTGTTAGTCCTATTAGTTTCCCAGGAGAGGGTAGAGGGTATGCAGTGCCTTCTGAATCTTGGACTTGAGGCACTATTCCTGTTCCTAAGATTGATGTCATCAGATTGTAGAGATGTTAGCTAGCCCATTAATCTGATTGATTTGAGTACCTAAAGTGTGGGGAATTAACACATGTGACAGTAAATGGAGCAGGTGAGATATGCTGTTTTATACATAGCACATGCAAAAACCATTTTATTCTTCAGTTATATATCACTCTTTGTTTCTATAATTATTTTAATGAGTGTTCATTTTGTTAAACACCATTTTGGGGAAATATGGCACGTAAAACTTCTTTTATATGTTTCACACTTATACATTTTCTACACTTTTATATATACACACACACCCTTTTTTTACAGGAATCCTGGCAAAATCCTAATATATTACAACAAATTATTTTGTTTGTACGATTTTTACATTTATAGATCATAGCTTATGTCCCCCAAGAGCAAAATGCATGATTTATATATTTACGATGGTTTCTTTCTGTAAAATCTCAAGAAATATTCAAAGCTGAAACTTTTGACTCAGACTGTACATTTCTTTGAAAACATTCCTCAGCGTGGAAGTGAGAGCGACCTTGAAGACATTTTCCAGCAATTGTGAAATACCAAACCGTACTTGCTTCAGTCTTTTGTACTCTGTACTTCAGTTGTGATTAACTTTATTAGTGAACATGGGTGAAAGGAAAAGGAAGTGGATTACAGTTGCTGAAAAATTAGGCATTTTGAATGTAGTGAAGGAAAGTGGTAACATGAAATGCATAGAAGTTAGAGATAGCTTCAGCTACTGAAGAGCCATACCATGAACTGGTGGATTTTAATGATGCTGACCGTGCTTTATAGAGTGTCAAACAGTTCGTGACACACCATAATGTTTCTGAAGAAATAGCCGATTTGTGCTGGTTTGAAAATACTGTTCACGCTGCGGCCAGCAAAAAAGAAGCCAAGATAACAGACTACTTCGTAACGTGACTCAACTTTCTTCTTACATATCTATTTTTGTTTGGGTTCATTTCTCTTGTTGGTATTGTTTCATATTGCCAATTATACTTAATCCTATTATTATTTTTGTTGTTCACTTCTTAACTATAACTCTTATGCTGTATAATTTTCAAATTTTTTTTAGTGACTTTCATTCATGCCTTTTTCATACTTGTACATTTCTTTTTTCTTTGGTCCCTGGAAAAACGTATAAATGAAGTTTTACTGTATATAGCAGATTTTAAACTAAGAGTAATTATGTTTGCAGAACACAATGGTAATGTAGCTGCGAAAGGGAGTTTTCAGTAAGTGAAAACTTGCATGCCAGAAAATGAAAGTGTAGGTGGAGTCTACCAGCTATTCAAGGTGCTGTTTTTGTGGCCTTAAAACTGGAAAATTCCTAGAAATTGATACCAAGGTGTTGGTGTATATTGAGTTGCACAATAATAGATGTAATATTATTTAGCCGGATTTCACTTAAATTTAAAAGCAGAACATGTTTTAGAACTATTGCTTCACAAAGCAATGTGAAGCTAGTGTCACAAGCCTGGCTAAACAATCTTTAAATTGTTTCACTTCACTGTTTTCAACTTCTGACCGCAAAATCAATGGATGTAGTGTTTCATATGAAGAACTCAAATGATGGTGCAAGCAATAGCAAAGCAACTCAACATTTCAAGAGACCAGTTTAAAGCTGATTGTGGCTGGGTCATGCATCGATAAAATCTCTTTGTCTGAAGAAGAACCACCATATGCCAAAAATTGTGAATTTCCATTTGTACATCATATGCATGTGCTAAGAAACCTGCTTCTTAATGTCAAATTGGCAGTTGCGATCAGACACCAGTGTTTTTCAACATGCTGAACAATTGAACATTTACACAAAACAATTCACCTACAGTTAGTTTGAGGACAACCTGGAATGAAAAACTTAGGTGCACTGCAATGCTTGCAATCACTGCTGATGGGCAAAACTTGTAACCTTACATATGGATCATTCAATAATTAGTGAACTTAAGGGACTTGGAAATTTGCCTGCGGGCAAAACGTTAATCATAATCATCATTAAATATTTAATCTGTGTTTGACAAATGAATAATTTGTATAATTGTTTTTTAGTATATTAGATGTAAATTAAAGATTGTGCTGGACATATTTTAAGGGTAGTTTCATTCATTCTTCATTATGTGTGTACAGAATCACTGATAACAGGAGTCCATTGCATGATAGTTTTAAGGGTAAATGATTGATGCACAGTTGAGCATAGCACAGGTGAAAACAAGGAAAATTTGTCAAATTTGTTAATAGTAATTGATTTCTGCTTTGTTTTCAGATTCGGCAGTACATGTCTGGAGCATCCAATTTAACTCCCATTGCACCTCCACTGCCTGTAAATCAACTAGTAGCCCTTCCAGTAGATTATAGCGAACTTATAAACACTGTATCACTGTTTACCTGCCCAAATAGTGAGAGAGAAGATTCCCGCAACCCAACCATGTGCTTGGTATGTGGTGAAATGTTATGCTCACAAAGTTACTGCTGTCAGACTGAACTAAACAAGTCACTTGTTGGAGCTTGCACCTATCATACTCATGTTTGTGGAGCTGGGGTGGGAATATTCCTTAGAGTTCGAGAATGTGAAATTCTTTTGCTGGCTAGCCCCAACAGAGGCTGCTTCATGTCTCCTCCCTACCTAGATCAGTATGGAGAAACAGATCAAGGACTGAAACGAGGAAATCCATTGCGATTGTGCCCAGAAAGGTATAAAAAGCTGCAGCTTTTATGGTTGAGCCACGGCATTCACGAGGAAATTGCTCGAGCACTGGAAACCAGTAGTAATTTAATGACTACTCAGTGGCAACACTTATAATATTTGAATCTTTGTTTTCAAGTGAATTACTCAATGTCGTGGGATTAAGCTTAGTAAATATTCCATTCAGTTGTCCATCATTTTGTGAAGGAATTCTGTATTTTTAGGTTTTTATAAATTTTCTTCAGGACATAAAATCCCAGACATTTACCTATCCTTGTTTTCAAGTGAAATACTGAATGTCTCGGGATTAGGCTTAGTAAATATTCCACTCAGTTGTCAATCATTTTGTGAAGGAATTCTGTACGTTTAGGTTTTTATAAATTTTCTTCAGGACATAAAATCCCAGACATTTACCTTCTTTGCATAGCTAAACTTGATTTGTAGTATTATAATCAGTGTGTTCTGTTTACATTGCAGTTGCAATGTTGGAGAAATTAATGTGCATACTTTGCACAGTAAACTATTGAATGTTGTTAAACAAGAGTTGATTCCTTCTGTTACTGCACCACACATTATATGTTGCTGTACTAAGATTTGTAATGTAATGCTTAGAGGAAGCAGACTTCTTTAAAAGGAGGGTGACAAAACACTTTAAAACTGTATGTATATATATATCAAAGTATTACAAGTAAGTTAATTTGGAAAATACAGAGATTGAATCAACCAACAAACATTCCTTATATTTATTTGGATGTGCCCTTTGTGGCGATAAGTTAGAGTTTACTTAAAACTCATGGGTAGAGAAATTTGCCTTATTAGAGACACATTACACAGTGTTTTTCTCTCAGTACATAGAATAGATGACTTCTAAATTTAAGAAAATAACAAGCAAGAGTAAGCTAAACAAAATAGAAAACTGAATATTGCTTGAATTCTCATGGTGTTGCTGAATTAGAGTTGCCTTGGTGACCATAGAATAAAAAGAACAAATAGTTAAATTTTATTCAAAATAGGAATGAATAATGGTTTACATCCAACGCAGTGGATACCCCTACATGACATTTTGGTTCTGGCGTTTAAAACTTGACTTTACATTAATTTGGCAGATTTATAAAATGTGTATTGCTATAATTTAGTCCTATGTTATATCTCAAGTGTGAACAACAGTACTGATAGGTTTTCTTGTAAGAATCCTTGTTATTCTCTTGAAAAAAATATGGCCATTTTCCCTTCCTCTTCAATTTTTCCAAACTAAAGGTCATAAAACTGTGCAGCATTAGCTGAATTGTCCCACACTGTCAAATGTACTACTTACATGAAATATATTACCATATGCACTAAATGGTAGAAAACCTTCTGTTAAATGGAGTATTTATTTAGTATTATAAATTTCTAACTAACCAAAATTATACTTTGTAAACTTGGAAAATAAATCAGTATGTTCTCAGCTGTTAAATTAAATTCAGTTTGAAATAAACTGCTAACTGTAAAATTGCAGTTTATAGATCAGTGAAAGGAGTCATGAGTGTAAAACGATTGTTTAAAAAGGTTATACTTCAAAGAATGTCACCCTTATTGAAGAACTGTGCCATTTGAGTAAAGAGAATCAGCATTGTGTAGTTCAGTAGGCAATCATTAATCTGAGAGACTGTGATACCTAATGATTTATCAGTTCTTTAACAAGGCGTTAGTTCAGTACCAAAGCTTCAGGTTTGCACATTATTGCATGAAAGTTCTTAAGCTTGTGACTAACACCAGGAATGTATGCTGTCATGCCTGAATATATACAAACTTTATTGAAGATGCTTAGTTGCTGCATTTTATTCTTCTCCTAGATTTAATATTTAAAATAAAAACTATTTTAGGTAATAATTGTAAAGTGTTATTTAAATAAAGACTAATATGGTTCCAAAAAAGTGTTCTTTATGTAATTCAAAAAAAAAAATCTAATTTATAACAATCATTCAGCTTTGTCTCTACTGTTCCATAAGGGTTCAGTGGACTGTTAATTTCTCCAAGAGAGACAGGGACAAATTAAAAGTACTGTGGTTTTCCTAGAGCAGGCATGGGCATTTAGTGATTCTTCACCTAATTGCATATAACACAAGATTCATAACAGAAGTTTGGTGTACACCAGAAGCAATATGCCCATGCATAGGGTAATATACCCTATTAACATGCAGTATCAGATAGCAGTTTAGGTCTAAAAATTTGGAAAGTTGCCGTGGCAGATTTTAAGCCTGTGTTTAAGTACAAGTTTCATGCTGAATTACAAGAACAGTTCCTCTTCTTTCCCAAAATAAATAAAACACTGTCTTTTATGTTAAAAAATGCTAGGTTTCCATAAGGGTAATTTATAAAGGCATTATTGGACCGATGGAGGACACAGTTACATGTTACATTACAGGCATGTGCACGCACATGCATGCACACACACACCTCTCTCACCAATAGGTAGTATTTATTGGTTTGTTTTGTTTTCAGAGGTTGGTGATGTATTAGGTAGTTGAGATCTGTAACTATGGTAACTGTTTTAAATAGAGCTTTGAAAATGTGATGAAGACATGAAACATGTCTATTTATTAGAGTAGCCGTGAGGAACGATGGCAGTGACAGATAACGTGCATGTAGAAGAAAGAGAAATGTTGCAATGCAGTTGTTTCCCATCTTTCTTAGGAAGTACTTGTACACATACACAATTTCCCTGTATCCTCTGTTTGCCCTTCAACATACAATTCATATAATATTCTAGGATTGAAATATAAATGCAGCGTATTACATTCACACGATTTCCTCTACTAATTCTTCCTTTACGAGACGCAATCAGTCTTCTTTCGCTATTCGTCCTTCAACATATAATTCATACAATTTGCTATATGTTTGAAACAAATACAACGTATT
This sequence comes from Tenodera sinensis, assembly GCA_030765045.1. NCBI lineage: Eukaryota > Metazoa > Arthropoda > Insecta > Mantodea > Mantidae > Tenodera > Tenodera sinensis. Next base: position 111,105,535 of record CM060969.1, read on the forward strand.
ACATTCATACTACTTTCTCTACTCACTTTTGTTTTACTTAACAATTCACATGTTATTCCCTATGGTTTATCAACTTCATACATACCAAGGCCTGTACATATCTTATGTTGAAGAGTGATTAAATTCCAAAACAGATTGACCAATCGCCATGAAAAGTGACATATCTAATTTTTTTCATGGCAAAAGTTTTTATGCAATCCATTTTACCACGCAATGTATTACGTTCACATGGTTTTCTCTACTCCCTTTTCTTTTACCTAACATACTACTCCCTCTTCTGCAAACAATCCATACATTTTTCCATTCACTTGAAATATAAGTGCAACGTATAACATTCACACGGTTTTTCTACTCATTTTTCTTTAGTAAAACACAATCACATTTCTTTCACTACTCCCGCTTCGACGAACAATTATGAACAATTCAAACAATTTTCTATATGTTTGAAACATATAAATGCGTATTACATTCACATGGCTTTATCAACCAGCTTTTCTTCCTGTAGTATTTGTTATTCTTCAACACTGATTTTGCTTAGTGTCGCTCCGGTGATTTAATAAAAAGTAAAGAAATAGTTAAAAAAGTAAAGTAATCACAATTGGTGTCCGGAGTGCAACAAAAAACACGATATGGAACAGTTGATGAAACAAATGTTAGCCAAGATGGACATAATGGGAAATGAAATGAATTCCGGAATGCGGCAGAGGAAACAAATATGAAAACCGAATTGGAAAAATGTAAACTACGGAATAGAAAATATGGGAACAAAAATGGAAGGCAAATTGAAAATGTAAACTCCGAAACGGAAAAGATGAAGACGGGAATTCCAATATGAAGACAGGTCTATCGAAGAGTACTAACGAGCGACTGGCCGGGGTTAAGGAAGCCATGGAAGAACTCGACGGAAGTATGAAGGACCTTGGCCAACGTGTTAATGTCCTGGAGTCAATCACAGCAGCAAAGAACTGAACTCCATAAAGGAACAAATGCTCGACGAAAACCTCAAACTGGGTGGATATCTATGAGGGAGGCCTGCTTTCAGCAGTACACGTTTTACAGCTGAAATGATGGTGTTTATGAAATATTTTTATGTATTTCTATATCTCTTATATCTCGGACATTACTCTTAACAATTGCAACAAGTAGTTTTATTTAGTTAACGTTTTGCCTTTCAGGTTTATCTAAATAAGTATCTTCTCCCACTAAAAACAAGATTTCACAAAAACAGAGGCGAAAAACGCTGAGCAAAGCTCGGTCGCCCAGGTACTTATAAAATAATTTTAAATAACTTTTAATACATTTAAACAATTTATTGACCATCTTGGCATGAGGTCATCTAAATATACAGCCATAGTGCCATAGGGCTATCCACACTGATTGTCCCCGGGTTTGATCCCAGGGACCCGCATGTGGTATTCGTGGTGGACGAAGCGGCGTCAGGGCGGGTTTTCTCCAGGTACTCTGGTTTCCCCCGCCATCTCATTCCACCGGTGCTCCATTTTCATGTATCATCAGTGTCACCGCCTGCGGTGCCGTAGTAGTAAAAGCAGGCATTAAACACTACAACAACAACAACAACACTGATTGTGAGTGCTTAACATTAAGTGCAGCTTTACAAAATTATCAAGGTATAATATCTAAGTACTGAGAAGCAAGAAGGAGAATGACTTCATTGTTGACTCCAGAGCATTAACTACATACATACATTATTGACCAGGAAGCATTGACTGCTAAGGTGGCAAATATGGCACACGTAATGTAGGTGGCTGTAAATACCATTAATAAAATAAAGTGAGAAATCCTAAAGCACTGACAATTTCAAAGGCTTCTGGAGGACATGGGATCAGATTATGAAGATGTAATTTACTATACTAGAGTCTATAAGATATAACTTGTCAGGTTTGCCTCTATCTTGTCTTTGGGACACACTAGCTAGTCTATGTAAATTCCAGCACTATACTGTCTGCCAAATGGGTGAATGCACTTTCTGAAAGCCTGTCACATAACACCTCTATCAGTGGTGTTTCGTGCCTTCTAAGGCAAAGAAGTACGAGAACCAAGTAATTGCAATTGTGTTGTGCATGTTGTATTTTGCTGAGTAACTAAGTAAAATGTTTTGAGTATGAGAACTTAGCCTTAATATTGAGGGTCTTCTCTCATGCCACTGACACTATGCTCCCATTTGTGGAGTCCACAAAGTAATGCTTGTGACTCATTCCTGCAGTTCTGATATTTCCATGTAGTATTATATTCCTTGCAGTGAAAAATCATATCTGGAAAGAAGCTTTCCAGTCTTCTAGATGGAGTGTACAAAAGTGAGCTTTTAGGTATAGAGGAAACTGCATGCTTCATATTGATGAACAGCAGTTTGTGATGATATGTAGTTGATTTTACTGAATGCAGTTTATATGTTTAGGGCCATAAAATTAGGGATTTGTAATTGTAGGGATGTACATTTCATTAGACTGATGTTCAGTGTGCTAAAATGTATTATCATATTTAGCCATACATACTAAGTCAGAACTATATTAATATAAAAGTGAATGCACATTTTATTCCTTCATTGAAGCGAAAGTCGAGCTGAATATGGAACATCATGAAATGATGTCACTTGTGCAAGTGTAGAAGGCAAATTCATTTTCACTAAGCTCCGTCTATATTCAAGCCACTTCTTCTGGTTGTTTATTTCCCTAATGATCTGTTCAGTTGTAGGAATAGTTTTGTCCAAGAAAACCTTAATCCTTATCCAGATGTTGGCTTTGTTGTTCTGCATTAGCCAATACCGTGGGCAAAGAAGACATTCCACCTTGTTAAGTGCTACAATTCTTCGATCATTCATATTCTCACCTGCCAAAGAAGAAAGTTCATTATATTAAACATTAAAAGTTTGTTCTGAGTATATGATACAAATATTTATCAATAAAGGTTAGCTGCCCAAAAGAAATTAAAATTTTAAACCTTTTCCCAGTTTCCAGACAAACAGCATTTATAATTATTATTTATTTATGCCAACAAACTTACTGTTGGTGTTTTTTAAACACACAAGCCGTGTGTGGGCAAAGTTTAAGAGGTAGAACTGGAACTTAAAAATTCAATGCCACAACTGGGATTTGAAGGTGGTGGTTCAAATCCCAGTTGTGGCATTGAATTTTTAAGTTCCAGTTCTACCTCTTAGCATTTATAATTTTTATATAAGATAGTTACTAAATTAAATAAATGGCCATAAATAATTGTGTTTGTAGTATTATGTTTTGCATTTCACACTTTAAAACATATGCTCTTTTGCAATTGTTCTGTGTTAAAACCCCTAGCACAAAAGTCCATGAAGGGCCAAGGCTTGCCACACAGCCACTGTGTCCCCCACCTCTGCTCACTAAAGGCATCATTGGTCGGGTGCAGTACTGGAGGGTGGGACGTGGTCAGCATCCCAAGCTTTCCCGGCCAGTTATACGGCCTTCTTGACCTGGAGCCGCTACTTCTCCATCAAGTAGCTCCTCAATTGGTACCCCTGGGACCTAACAAGGTTGATTGTACCCCATGCCAGACTTCCTAGAGGAGATAAAATCCCCGTGCTAGTACCAGGGATCGAACCTGGGTCCTCCGTGCCAGAGGCAAGCGTGCTACCAACTGTGCTACAGAGGCAGTCAATTGTTCTGTGTTAGTTTTAACAAAAACTGAGCTGATGCAACTTAAACCAATGAATGTGCATTCATGTTGCAAATTTTCTGCTGTATCAGGTGCTAGCAAATACAGTAGAACTCCAATTACTGAACAACCTTTTTTACTTTCTCTACTCGTAAGTAGGGGAAGTATTGTATTCCACCCAAAAATTCGATATTGAGATTTCACCGGAAATATATGTTTTGAGAAACCCTGAATAAAAAAAAAAGCATTTTTAGAAAAAGGTCGTGTTGTGTCAGTGTGTGTCTGTGGACAGCATAAATCAAAAACGAAAAGTCGGTTAAAAACCAAAGTTAGTATTTAAGTTTAATGTCTTTCAAGGATGTGACACGAAGATTTTGAAGAAAATAGCCACACCCTATACTACCCTTTACATGAAAAATTTTTCGAAAATTTTGAATTTCTTGAAAATGGCTTTGATTAAAATGTCATATGTTTAAGATATTTTGATGACAAATGAAATGTATATCTTGAATTTTCTGGCTATAGCCCCTGTAGTCGTATTTACTCTGGACGACTTTTGCATAACTGGTAAACCATTAGAGATAGACCAAATCATACTATACTGTAACTTTTCGGGTGGGTGTGTAAAGTAAAGTAGACTGATGTAGTCGAGATAAAGAAACACTTTTATTTCCGTAAACAGTAACTTTTTACACTCGTTGCAACAGCAAGAAAGTCTTTTCCGATTCTCCAACAGCACGGCTCCGAACTCGTAACACAAAGACTGTCGCTTCTCCGTCGGCACGACTCCTCAACCTTCACATACGTCTGTCCTCTCCGTCGGCACGACTACTCAACCTTCACATACGTCTGTCCGTCTCCGTCGGCACGACTACTCAACCTTCACATACGTCTGACTGTCTCCGTCGGCTCCTTTGCGGTAGTGCCGACAATAATGCGATGGGTGACACTGCGGTTGTCGGCAATTAGATGCGGCGGGCGCGGTGACACTGCTCCCTCCTCAGAGCTGGTCGTCCCGACCAGCACTATCACTGCGGCATCTCCCTTGCGCCCCGGTGGACTAACCCATCGAACCTCTTCTCCAGGAGGCACGATACTAGGTATCGCTGTTGGATAGTGTCCCTTGGTCCGGGTAGGACGATGTATGCCATCCTGCTTCGAAATTCTGCAACAGTACCGCCGGTCTTGACGGTCTCTCGTCCAGTTGCCCTTCTTCCTGGTGTGTTGGCGGGCCATCCTGCGCACTTGGAAACGGCTCGCTGGGTACCATGTCCGCCGACCTCTCTGGCGCACCTTCGCAGCCACCTTGCTTCCGATGGGTCCGGCAACAAACCCCACCACATCCGCGCGAGTCGCGTCCACCGCTGCACTCGTGTTCACTCGTGCTCGGCACGGCCTCTCCTGTATCCTGCCGTCCAAGATGATGTCCACCATTCTTCCGTTCACGGCACTATGCGTCAGGTGATTGGATGGCTCCGACGGTCCCCCCATGTCACACGCCAAGTCGGTTCTCGCGTGATGCTCGTTTGCTTGTGCGCTTCCCTGCTGATCGTCCTCCACGTCATATCCTGGTTGGTTACGTACCCGACACACTCCTACAGAGGATCCTCGACGACGTCCCTGAACTGCCCCTTTGTCTTCCCCGAGACGCACACTTTCGTTATCTGAAACGGGCGCAACTGTCGCCTCGGCCACTAGGTGCTTCCTCCCCGGGTCCGCGCTATTCCGTCTGCCCCTGGCATCCAGTACTTTGACGCTCTCGTCAACTCTTACTACCAGGGCGCCAAGACGTTCCCCGTCGTCCTCCACGACGTCCACATGCTGGCAGAGGTCTTCCACCTTTTCGCCGAGTTCTTCCACGTCTTCCGTCACGCCAATCAGTTCGCCGAGTTGTTCCACGTCTTCCGTCATGCCAATCAGTTCGCCGAGTTGTTCCACGTCTTCCGTCACGCCAATCAGTTCGCCGAGTTGTTCCACGTCTTCCGTCACGCCAATCAGTTCGCCGAGTTGTTCCACGTCTTCCCTCACGCCAATCAGTTCGCCGAGTTGTTCCAGGTCTTCCCTCATATCATCCGAAACGGGCGCGACTGTCGCCTCGGCCACTAGGTGCTCCCTCTCCGGCTCCGCGCTATTCCGTCTGCCCCTGGCATCCAGTACTTTGACGCTCTCGTCAACTCGTACTACCAGGGCGCCAAGACGTTCCCCGTCGTCCTCCACGACGTCCACGTGCTGGCAGAGGTCTACCACCTTTTCGCCGAGTTCTTCCACGCCTTCCGTCACGCCAATCAGTTCGCCGTCAATTTTCGCCGATAGCTCCGTCTTCATCTCTTTCAGCTCGGCAGCGAGGTTGTTTCTCGTCTTTATTTCTTCTTTCAGCTCGGCAAAGAGGTTGTCGTTTGCCGTCTTCATTTTGGCAGCGAGGTTGTCGTTTCTCGTCTTCATTTCGGCAGCGAGGTTGTTGGTTGCCGTCTTCATCTTGGACATTTCTGTCTTCATTTCGGCGAATAATTCTTTCATCATTGCCATCATCCTGGTTTCCGAATCTCCCTCCATCTTGGTTCTAACGTTGCAACTTGTAACGACGATGTAACGATACTAGAAGCAATTCGACGGATCCCACTTCTGACACCAGTGTAACTTTTCGGGTGGGTGTGTAAAGTAAAGTAGACTGATGTAGTCGAGATAAAGAAACACTTTTATTTCCGTAAACAGTAACTTTTTACACTCGTTGCAACAGCAAGAAAGTCTTTTCCGATTCTACAACAGCACGGCTCCGAACTCGTAACACAAAGACTGTCGCTTCTCCGTCGGCACGACTCCTCAACCTTCACATACGTCTGTCCTCTCCGTCGGCACGACTACTCAACCTTCACATACGTCTGTCCTCTCCGTCGGCACGACTACTCAACCTTCACATACGTCTGTCCGTCTCCGTCGGCACGACTACTCAACCTTCACATACGTCTGACTGTCTCCGTCGGCTCCTTTGCGGTAGTGCCGACAATAATGCGATGGGTGACACTGCGGTTGTCGGCAATTAGATGCGGCGGGCGCGGTGACAATACAAAAAATGTTGTTGTTGGCTAATGCTGGATTTCTGACAATGAAGTCATTAATCCTCTTGCTCTCCAATATTTTTCACTGATGGATGGGGTGTTAGAAATGGCCAGGCATATTTGAAGGTGGTCTTGGTCCATTTCCTCTTGCAGATCACATAGAGGATGCCATCCGCGCTATGGAAACCCAGATATTGTCCGGTTGATAATGGAGGAAAGTTAACCTCCAAAACGCGTTCCGGAAAATTATAAATGTAAGTGTTGTTTAGTGTTATTAATTGACTCACCTTTTACATTAAAAAGAGATGGAGTTGTTTACCAAATCAGTACTTACCAATTCCAAAACTCTGTCCTTTCTTAATAATGGCAACTTGAAAGAAGCGTTTTTCTACTTTCTCCCCTGATTTCAGTGGTATATCAGCTGAATGAACACGATAATACGTTTTGTTCTTGCTCGTTTTAATTAGAACTATTGGTATACCCTGCACAATCTGACATTCTCCACAGAGTATGAAGTAAACATTATTTGGATTTCCTGTACCACTTCCTGTAAAGCATTAAAAACAAATTAAGGGTGCATCAAGCTGCATTTGGTGCTCATTGTCTAAAAACAACTAGTAGGCCTGAACTTAAAAGAAAATAAATTGATTTCATTCTCTACAAAGCCAGATTTCAATGCCTGTAGCTTGCAATCTCTGGGACTGGCTAGTCTCTCTGAAGGTTTTTTCATGATTCTACTCTGCAAGACAAATGCTGGGTGAGGTTATTTACTTCATAACCGAGTGGAATGGCTTAGGCAGTAATGTCTGTGACCTGCATTCGAGAGGTCGCAGGTTCAATCCTGCTGGCTGACCTTCCTGATCTATGGGTATTCTTGGTTTCCCTGGGTCACCAGGCGAACACTGGGAAGGATTGGCATATCCTCAGAATTTCCTGTCTCTTCCATTTTGTTATATTAATTATTTCATTTCCACCCTTAATCTCGTTAGGTTTCTTTCACCTGGGACCTCTGGGTTGAGAAAGCAGCACACTGACCACTCAACTACAGAGGCAGGCCATTATTTTTTAATTTCTTACAAACTGCTCTTCACAATTTTTTAAATTAAAATAATGCTTGAGTGACTAATAAAATATATATCTTGAATTTTCTGTGAATAGACTATTTGATTGAATTATGTATAATTTTGAATTACAGGGAAACTATGAAAGATAAACAACACCTTATCACAGGAAAAATTGCAGATATCATTAAAATTTACTATTTTTCAATGTTTTTTGTAGTGATAGCCCTTCTTTAAATATTTCATGCGAGTGCCACCTAACAGATGGATGGTGTTTGTGATTCTTGCAATTTCAGTTCCTCTCCCAGCCCTTTAGGTTCGTACTCCCAAGTGGGGTGCAGGGCACGGAAACCAGCTGTCAGGGACCATGTCAGTGACATATTTACTGTCAGAAAAGAATTCAGTTTTGTCCAAATGAAAAATCAATCAACCTACAAGCCACTTGTACAATAAAAACGCTTGCATATATTTATCAATTATCATGTAGATGTTCAAGCATACTTGTACAAAAAGAATGATGCAGTTGCATATATGTAGGTAGCTGTCTTTAAACTTAAGAATTTCATATGTCATTACCAAATATGATTTCATTTGGTTCATAGTTCTGTATTTTCGAAAGCATAACACATTTTTCTAGAGCTTCTTCACTCCAACCATCAAAATAAGGGAATGAACATATTGCAGTCCTACATTTTATCTTCTGTTCCTGAAAAATATTTCAATAAATGAGTTAATTTAAGATATTATCGTAGATAAAATTTGCAGTACACTGAACAACTAAGTAGCTCAATAGTTCAGAGAAAGCAATTAGCAAGTGCAAAGCAATGTACACATGAAAAAATTCATGAAATATTACATTAATGAAGTAAAAATGTCAGATAAAAGGGTTAAATAAAATCTGACTCATTTAAAATAGGTTTAAAATTGATGCAAAAAAATCTGATGTGTTACACTCACATGACTTTTTGCACTTGTACTAACTATTCCTACAAACACTTATTCCTCTATTTTCTTCATGTCAATCAAGGTAAACATTTACAGAAATTATTGTTAGTAGCCTTGTTGGTTGCAAGCGAAATATGAGAGAAATCCAGTACTTGGATAGTTGTCCTATTTTAGGGTTGTCATAAAGACACGCCCGCTAATAGATCTATAGAAGAAGACAATTTTAAATGTCAATGATAATGGATAAAAAATTGTATAATGTAAAATATTTTATAGATAAAGTGTAATAATGTTCAAACTTATGATAAAGTTTGGAAATAGGACAGCTAACCATTTTAGAATTATTTAACTTAGTGTATTATACAGATGTTTGTGTAAAATGCACAAAGAGTCACGAATAATTTGTAAACCCAATATCTTCTAAACCACCTAATTGCAATTAAAAATGTGGAACAAATTAATAGTAAATTTAGTAATCACACAAACACCAAAAAGTAGAACAATCACTTCTCAATTTGATATTTTGTATTTGCCTCTTAAGCAAGATATGCACGGCTCAAAATGTAGCTTTTTACTCTTATCAATCTTAATTTGAATCTAGATTTTTTTCAAATCAGATTGTAGGGTCAAGAATTAGTCCCTGACAATTACATCTATTATTTCATAAAAATAAAGTTTGAAAATAAGGTCACTGGACATAAAGTTAGTCACCCCTTGCTCAACTCAATTTTAATAATGTGTAACACTGTTTCTGGACCTGAGAACTGCCTGGATTCTGTTAGGAAGTGAGTCCACAAGGGTCTGCAAGTAGGCACATCCAGCTGACACCACTCATGAGTTGCTTGCACAAATCCACCAAATTGTGCGGATGCTGATTTCGGCGTTTCACCTGCTGTTTCAACATATCCCACAAAGTTTTTGATTGGGTTCAAGTTGGATGAGTTTGCAGGCCAGTTGAGATGTGTGTGTGTCCCTCAAATCAGTCCAACTCGTCTAGCCCGATGAACCCTGCAACTGTCATCTTGAAATATAGGGGAGGCAACAGCACAAGCATCATGGAGATATTGAGTAAATGGCAACACCTGCTCATCCAGAATGTTCAAATAAATCTGCTGGCTCATCCTATTGGTCACCTCATGGAGTGGTCCCAATTCATAGTAAGAAAAACACCCCCAAAACAACACTGATCCACCTCTGGCTTGAACCTGACTCTGTACACAATCCAGATAAAATGCTTCATGTGGCCCCGTCATTTGAATAGAGGCAAAAGCATCGTTCATCAGATCACATGACATTCCACCAGTCAGCCACTGTCCACGTTTGGTGATTTTAAGCCCAATGAAGTCGCATAGCTTTATGTGTTTCTGTGAGCAAGGGCTCCTTTGTGGGTTCAACTCCAGATGTTCTGGAATGGAGTTGCTGCCGCAATGTCCTCTTGCTAACAGGTTGGGATGAACCTGCATTCGTGACTGGAGCAATTCCTGTCAGGTTTGGAAATTATCTACATTACTAGCCATGAAACTCGTCTCCAGTTCCTCTATGTCATAATCCTTTTCCAACCACAAGTTGTGCTTCGTGTCCACATGTATTGCATCACTGCTTGTAGACCCGGTTGGACAGTCTGCTTCGACACACCAACATATCCGGACACTTCACCTACCGTATGATTGTGGACACAGCCAAACACGATTGCCCCGTTTTGCCACTCTGTCACGTCCTTACATTTCCCCATGTTGCACTACACTGAATGCTTGACAACCACGTCTCACAGCTTGATAAGACCCTCTGATCTTGTAGCAACAGTGTTCATGCAGTTGACCACATTAATTGATCTCAGCAGCACCTGTCAAGCCGTAGAGGTTCATCACAATTTCTACAGAGGGTGACTAATTTTTTGTCTGGTGAGCTTATGTTGTCAATGCAAATATCACCATTTTGAAACATCACAATGTATACGTTTCAATAAATCATAATTAATTATTCCTGGCTATAAAAACCTTCGTACTAATATTTCCACAAACTAGTATGTATCTTCTAAGTTAAACAAACAAGAAATATGTATGTATATATGTCACCAAATAATATGTACAACCTAATTCCTTATAGCAGCATAGAGAAAATCAAATGCCTTGTCATGTCCCCACATTAGGCTTTGAGCGATAGTCAAATCTTTCAAAGCTAGTTGCTATATGAAGGCTTTGAAATTCCATTTTCTTTGCACAGCCAAGATATAAAAAAGTGAGTAAGGACCTTCCATTTGAGTAAAGTATAAGTATTGCAAAGCTCACAAATAACATGGAATATCTCAAAATGGTTCACTCCCAAAAAAATTCATTTGGATACAAATTGTGTATTTTAAAAAGATCTATGTTATTATTTATGCCAACAAACTTACTGTTGGTGTTTTTAAACACACAAGCCCTGTGTGGGCAAAGTTTGAGAGGTAGAACTGGAACTAAAAATTCAATGCCACAACTGGGATTTGAACCACAGACCTTCCGCTTACCGGCGGCCTGCTCTAACCACTGAGCTATTGAGACAAACTGCCAGAATGGCATTAAATTCTCAAACCAGTTCGTATTTCTCCTGGTAAACCACAAGGGCAGTCTCACATCAGAGACAAGTTACCCCAATGGTGACTTACTATTGTAAGTACTTTATATCCTGCTTCGACTGGTTTGAGAATTTAATGCCATTCTGGCAGTTTGTCACAATAGCTCAGTGGTTAGAGCAGTCGCCCGGTAAGCGGAAGGTCTGTGGTTCAAATCCCAGTTGTGGCATTGAATTTTTAAGTTCCAGTTCTACCTCTCAAAGATCTATGTTTTTGTACAGTAAGATTTGGTCTATCTCTTATAGTTTATGAGTATTTAAGTCATCAAGAGTAAACGGGTCTGCATAGGCTATAGCTACAAAATTCAAAATATACATTTCATTTGTCATAAAAAATATCTTAAACATATGGCATTTTGATCAAAATTTTTAGAGCCATTTTCGAGAAAATCAACATTTTTGAAAATTTTCCATGTAAAGGGTAGGTTAGCATGGAGGAATCTTCTTCAAAATCTTCATGTCACATCCTTGAAAGCCATTAACTTAATACAAATAATAAATACTGGAAGTTGATGACAGTGTTGTTGGAATCACATTAAAATAGGAATTTTGAGTCGATTAATAACACTAAACAGCACTCACTTTTAAATTTTCCCAGTACATATTCAGAGGCTAGCTTTCCTCCATTATCACCAGACATTGATTGAACTGTAGAGGCTGGTTCCCAGGGAGGAGATACCAGCCATGGGGACCAGCCTCTACAGTTCAGTCGATGTCCGGTTCATAAGCTAGCCTCCAAAACATGTACTGACTTTTGCGCATGTGCCACACACACACACACACACA